>DWQK01003245.1:0-11819 GCA_018231225.1 Noctuana stator | reverse complement strand
AACACTTCCTATACGAGTCAATATATTATAGAGATTTTTAATTCAAAATTATTATATTACATTTCTTTTTATTTATTCTGCTTCTTTCAGTCGAACCGCCTAAAGAGTGTTGATAGCTTACCACAATAAATTAATTTATTATTATACATAAATTAATTTATGATATTAAGTGCCCACAGAAGAGAATGATTTAGTAATAAACTGTGATAAAACAAAAGCTAGTGTTCAAAATCAATTTACTATTGGATGTAAACTAATATTGTCATTGATCGCAAAGATCACGGACCTAAGAACGAAATCATTTAAGGTAAAACATAATTTCAAATTTGTTGATTTCATTGCTGTTACGTAACGTGTTTATAACGTAGTTATTGTATATGTTTTGGATGCTGGTTTTCGATAATGTAGCCTACATTATTACAACGTATTAAAGTTACGTCCTGTAATGTAGATTTATGCATAGCAAGTACTTAAAAGAATTTACACTGTAGTTTTACCCATGAGGTTATCAGGGAAAAGCCTGATAGCGAATGCAAATGCAGAACATTCTCGGAAAAAGGACATTGGAAATAACATTAGTACAGGTTTGTAACAATTGCGATGTATTAACAGTAGGTAGGTAATAATTGGTGATTGTTTATAGTTATATTTTACCTAAACATTAGGTATGAGAGATCATTTTTGAAAGTTTTCTTTAATACCTATTAAAACAACATAGGCACAATAAAGTTCCGTCCCGACTATTATTAATATTATGTAAGTCCCGAATATATACCTAATGGAGGTGAAAATTTATGAGCAAGGGAACAAAAATTGAACTCAATTGAACTTGAATTTCATTATTCATCCAAAATATAACAATTTATGAAGTAGTTTCATTTCTGAAGTGGTTTCATTTCTTTAGATTTTGTGCTATTGAAAATAATTCAAACCACATGAAGAATAAATTTGCTGAAAGAAAAAATTTCATGCCATTCAAGTGATATTTTTAGTAAAATTCAGTCAGCTTACTGATATGTAATGTTATCAAAGATTAAAGAAATATATAAACCTCATTCATTGTTAGTCATCAGAATCTAAAACGCAATAGATATTGTAAGTAAGATTAGGTATAAGTACATTGTACTAATGGATTAGACCGCGACGGCCTTATTATTATTACTTGCTATTGCTTTGTGGTAGAGAAGTAAGAATTAGACATGTAATAAGTATACCTACAATACAATAGTAATTGAGCAAAAGTTTCAAAGAAAATAAATATGGCATAGGTACTCGAGCGTTATCAACAGCATTGAAAAATAAGTAAAATAATTGTATAAGGAAAACCGACCTAAACGAAATACATTACTTATGCAATTTTCAAACCTGATTTAAAAATTACCTTTGAGGATTATCAAAATATTAAGTTTTCCGCCCTTCAAATTTGAAAGTAGGTACTTTTAACTCTTTGTCTTGTAAGAAATGTCATATTTTATGAACTACGTTATATTACTGTAATTCAATGTTACAGGAAATGTTTTCCTTTCTCAATAACGATTATAATCTTTAGAAATTTACAAAATAATAAATAATACAAATAATATGTTGAGAAAAACACGTCTAAATTTTATTTTATTACAGTCATTGTTCCTTGTTTCATACGAGCATGGTACAGAATTTTGAAACCACCCACTTCCTCAAATCACAAAGCTATTCGGAGCAATCGCACATTAAAAGGTTTGCCGTCTTGCAAGCATTCTGCAGAATGTTTGGAATGTTTTCTGTTCTCGGAACACGGCCGACAGTTCATTCCTGCCCTGAGGTTTACCATCATTAGCTTTTTCTTACTCTACTATATTATAGCAGGCTTTGTATTTTATTAATCGAATTGCCATGATGTACCGATATCCAATGATTACTATTAATTAACCTTTTTTCCCATTTTGTTTGTCATGGTTCTTCTTAAATCCTTGCCCTAAAATTCTTATTTCTAAAGCCATTGTATCTTTTATTTACTGTTAAATACTGCCAAAAGAAACAGCGAATTAGCCTGCAATATTTTCAGCGTCAACAAGCACAATACCTTCTTTGTTCAGTTTGGTAACTGATGCGAGAAAAATGGGAACATTATAGCAAACTGACTCACCATTAGTCTAAACAAGGAAGAGATCTCATCACGTTTTTAACACAACTTTGTTCTGTAATCCTTTCTTTACAAAGTAAACCACTTCCTTTTACGTTAACCAAGTTGCCTTTAATGTACAAGGCTACGGTTTTTGGTTCGATGAATCGGAAGATAAGCCCAAATAACTGTTTTGCTATGACAACTCTGAAAACAACAGGCCTACTGTTATTCGATATCGCGTTTGACAAATTTTTCGGAATACTTATACCTATTTTTGTTTTGCGCAAGAAAATTGTTACTTGGCTGAAAGCAATCAGCCATGAATAATTCAATACACAAAACGTTACCAATTTTATTACGTCTATTATCAAAGTCACATTTATGTTTTCCACGTTTACACCTTTAGTTTTGGTTTACATAAGTAATAAAGATTGCGATTTGTTAAGCAAACATAAAAGACACATCGCGTCAATTGTTTATTTCATTGCGCGGTTTTAAATGAGGACTATTGTGATATATTTTTTGAATGATTAAGAAACATTAATGTTATAAATATAAAGTAACCGTAATAATCTTCAATTATGGGCTCACATCAAATCGTAAATTAAAAGAATTTCACCATGGGCTCTCGTCAAATTTCAACTAAAATTTACGGTGGATTAATAGCGGTATACGACCAGTGGTAACTAGTGTTTTTGTCGTCCAAGTCATCAGACCGTCGCAATTGTGACGATTGATCGTTATCATCGGCAAATGGTATCTTGATGCCCATCAATTATCTGATGTCACCTTCCTTTTGCACTGCGAATTTAACGAGATCAATTAAGCCAATTGAAGACTGCTAGTCCATCCTGATATACATAGGTATATGCTTGTTTAATCTCGAAATACATGCGAAATACATGCAAAAGTAATATAAATATGTACGTTATTATAATATTATAAATTGATGCATACATCATACTGTAGTATAACAAATCAGTTTGAGCTTGTAGTAACTATTGTGTATAGACCAATCAATGCTCGTAGGTTATACCTAGTTAAGGTTAAAGTAATTTTACAAATAATAAGTTTAGTAAATGTGGTGAGTTTATTTATTTTGAACAGAGACAGATAAAAATAAACCCAGAATTATGACCGAAGAATTGCTGATAAAACGCAATCAGCGAAAAGATCAGATATTGAATTCATGAATGGCGTCAGTGCAAGAGTCATCGCCAATTTGTTTTAACATGTATTTTTATATTGCAATGGATTTTTTCCCGAAATAAAAACAGATTAAATAAAAGTTGACGTCGTATAGGGAAATCCAGCTGCGAAATACCAATTACCAAACCAATGACTAAAATAAAAATCCAAAGAAATTCTGCTGACTAAGATCAGATTAAACTCTTACTTAAAAGATACAATCGCCGTGATGTCGAAGGTCAAAGTTAGTTATTAATGTTACCTATTTATTTATTACACACACAACTGTGTAACTTGCAACGGTTCTGTCGTCAGAAAGCCTGTCAACAGGTGAAACTTAACACTTAAAGGTGTGGTTTTGTCACAACTCGATTCGTCGCTTGCTTATATTGGAGGTACATCTACCTAGGTACTTATAATGTTTCTGTTTTATCTGTAGTTTTATATAGGTAAGAGTTTGGTATTATGAAGAACTGCTATTATAATCGTAATAATTACAGCATTAGGGTCGTTTAATCTCTAGGGATCTGTCTGTAACGAGGAACGAATGGAGCTCATATAGGTATCTATTTTTCTTCAATTTAGTCCTTCAATAGGCACTTGTTACATGTTTGTGTGGCAAGCCATAGCTAAACTAGATACTTATGTATCAAGTGAATAATAGAGATAAGATAAATGGGAAGCAGGAGATAAAACATCATGAAGAGTAGCTATTGAAGAGCAAGGATCTACTGTTTGTCTGATAGATAACAAAAGTATGACTGTAAGTGATGGTTTTGTGTTTCAAGCATTGTATTACGTAATTTAAGTTTACACTTAGGTACTCTACACTGCTTGTATAGTAGTTAACTATACATTTGGTGAAGTCTTTACTCTCAAGAAATTTCGAAGTTCAAAGAAAAACAACTAAAATTGTTAAAGAATTAAGAATGTGATTAATCAATATTATGGACGTAATCAAGCAGATAGAGATTCGTTAAAAATAATGAAATAAGCGTAAAAGTCATTTAAAACACGTTTCATATAATTACATGATTTAGGCTAATGATTAAGTTTATCTAAACCGGTCTAGGATGGTTTGCAAAGAGAACTTAATTTTACTTGAAACATATTTTGCCAGAGATTATTTCCTAATGTCATTAGAAATACGAGTATTCGTTTTGTATCCACAATAAGTTGTTAACCAAGATAAGACACTCAACCTCGACGAGGATTACTCAAGTTGTCAATTCAATATGCGTCAGCGCAAGGAATGGAGACTAAATGACGTCCCACACACAAAGAAACCAACACAATTAACATCCGAAGACAACAATTGCCGAAACACGGAAAACACCAGACGACGTAAACGAACAAAGATCACAAGTCACCAAATCACCAAATCACTGAGCACGGAATATAACAAGCACTTAATTTACAAATTTTGTCACTTTATTAATAGTTTGAGTACCAAAGGGTGCGCAGGCGGCGAAGGCAGCGCCGCTCGCCGCGCCTCATCTAGAGCCTGCGACTCCTATGTGCACACACCGCCCTCGGTAAATTCTTTGCATAAATAAGCGAGAAAGCTCCTGTGGCCCACATATACCAATTTTTTGCACTCACTGTCGCTAATCTTCACGCACTGCTTCCAATACAACTTAAAAATACAACTTCCTTACCTTACACTGCGCAGTAATGATGTCCTAACGCGATCGATGAAGGGAAAATGAGCGAAAAGTAGACACAGTCACGTTCGTACGGATACGTCGAGGGTAATGGCGCCGGTTCGTTCGTTTCAACTTCCAGCTAGTCGAGTGCTACAGACTCGGAAGGCTGCCTTGTTTGCTCAGTGACGCGAAGTCGTGGTGTTCCGTCCTTGTCTACGTACATTGATTTGTATAACGTAGAGAGAGATGGCTATAGATCTCAACTTAACTTGTCATACCTGTAGTGCAGCAACCTACATCACCAGTGTGCGGACAACAATGTCATGTCTGGCTTACTTGGTATTTCGAAAATGATGCAAAATATTTACATTTTAGTTAGTTTAACTAGGTGTTCATACTTTATTAATTACCACTACCGTCATTTTTCTTCGACCTAAATAGCTTGCTAGTGCTTATTTAACTTTTCATTACATACAAATTAACAATCAAAAGTCCTTATCTACCATAAGAAAATTACATCCACAAAATTTTTTTTAAATAAAGTATTGTTCTCGAATTTAACATCCATATAAACTTGCAAAATATATAATTATCCACATTTTTTTTTCAGATCGTTTTAACTTTCTGTGTGGTTTTCTGTGTTGAAAAGTTTCAACAAAAGTCCGAATCATATTTGGTACTTTGGGAAAAATAATGAAATTCCTTGTTTTATATGAAATAGGAATTCTTCATAAAAATCTTGTCTTCCAAACTGAAAGAATTCTTTGTTTACAAAAAGGATAGTTACAATGTGGTATTGAGTGACACCTGGCGATGAAATGCCTGAACTACTAAAATCTCGGGGACAAGTGCACAGTCGAATCGTTAGTAGCTTAAACCATGGGTATACTAAGAAGTTCTCTGACAATGCAGCAGATGGCGCTGGTGATATAAATGTTAATCAAATGTTAGCGCTTATCGAAGACAGAGGGCCTGGGTATCACTACATAGTATAAAACAAAGTCGCTTTCTCTGTCCCTATATCCCTTAAATCTTTAAAATTACGCAACGGATTTAGATGCGGTCTTTTTAATAGATAGAGTGATTGAAGAGTAAGGTTTATATAAACGTTCACAGTTTTTCTGTAGTGTATTTAGTATCAGCATTGCACCCGTGCGAAGCCTGGGCGGGTCGCTACTAATAAATAAGACAGGAACTAAAATAGTTCCAACCAGTGATTTGTGCGATAAATTGACTCAAGGAAATCATCAGGATATTTGACTTTGACTACGAAAAGCTATCCGTAACACCAATAATCATGAAAAGTTACATAAAAACAACTTACAAAAATTCATAATCTTACGGTAAATCGTCCAAAATGATAATAGTCAAATATGAAATGACTCATAATAAAAATGTCATAAAAATGAGAATATAATCTGGGAAGCTATGCTAACTCTATGCTGTGCTATGCCAACATAAGTAAATTCAAATCAGTTCAAAATTTCTCAATAACTTCTGAACGTAAATTGAATACTATCATGACCTGAACGGCACTTAACTTTTACTTGAAAAATTGTTACAGAGAGCTGCCGCGAGAAGAAATTAACGAGTGCTTAAATGGATAATAAACTGTCTCAGTAAAAGTCATCTGTTACTGTAGCCGGCTTATCTCCTTACACAGGGTGGTCAAGTTGTCGAAAGTCGGAACTGGTTGCTTGTGATGCAATGTTATGAGTACTTACTCGTAAATCAAGGGTAGTGTGTGAATAAAAATAAGAAGAAATGTCATCTGTACTGTCCTTTGGTAGAGTACCGAATGAATCAATGTCGCATAGAGCATGTTGACTATAAAAGTCAGAATAAATACGACTTGGAGTTAACGATACTCGCAAACGCAGAACAGCTGGTACTTATATATAATCTATACATCCATTTCACTACAAACGAGGCTTCTATCACAGTCCATTTTCTAACTGCCATGTCAAATGATAATGGAAACCGTACATTATACACCGTATTAGGACACTCCGTATAAGCGCATGTGTTAGTTGCCTTGTTGAACGGAATCTCTTTGACTTCACCGACCGATCGTTCGGTTACCATCGAGGCAATAATTCATCCATTTGAATGATGCTTAAATGTTCGTGAAAGTCAAAATCGATTAGTTTGTGATTAAACACACTGCTAAAAGAATATACAATATAATATTTAGTGTGAGAGTTGGTTCGCAAGTCGTGCACATCTCTGCATTCCATTAATTGATCATTTGTGATCCGTTCGTGATTAATATAAAAGTGAAAAGATCAGCCGTGTAACGAAAGAGTTATCCATCTTGTTAGAAGAAAGTAAAAGTTCACGTATATTACAATTTGTTATGTGTGACTCAAAAAACTATAAAAATGGATATCAAGTCACTTTACTCAAGGCAAATGACCACGCAAATAACTTACATATTAATAAAACATTTTAGGAAACTGCTGTTCATGTAGAAGTATTTCAATACGTTTTTAAAACGGTTGGATAGACGGCAAATGCACGTAGAGGACGTCTTTCTGTTGGTATTAATTAATGGCCAATATCGAAAACCAGAAGTTACATTATTCATTTATAGTGGGCAATAAAATATGCGAAAGGCAATTCCATATGTCACAGCACGTACTGCATACGCCGTACTTGGAAAGTTGTTGCATTTCACTATAGCGCCAATTTAAGTAAAACAAACATTCATAATAGTCGATGTAAAATCGTTACATGACCTACATTCGATAACACGGTGAGTTAAAACTTGAAAAAATTGGAGGTTCTCAATTCGTCGAAACGGAATCATTTCTTATGGCTGAAATAGAGTTTACGAAATAATTGAAACTGAAATTACTTTACTTGATCGAAACACAGGAAGTACATAGTGAAATAGGAAAATTCAGAAGCAAAGAAATAGACCGGCTCTTCCTAATAAGTAAGAGAATAACACTTAATTTGAACTATTTCAACGAGTAGAAGTAACATTTTACTTAAGAAATAGTAAACTTGGAACTTTGTAGTAGGTACTCACTACTTACTTTTGTTGACTATATTAAATTTCAGCTCATTGTCTCCAATGCCAATAATACTAGTATCCTACCTGGTTAGCTGGCTAAGCTTTCATGCTTTCACCGCGCCCGCAAAGCCTCATTACTGTAGGTACTTCACAATATCAATCGAGCCAGTTTTTTATTTTTAATTAGTTGAATATTTATAGGGTACTACTACTCGTACGACTGATGTACGACATTTTTATCGATACTTTAGGATTCCGTGAGATGGATTTTAATGAAAATCAAAAGGGTAACTTAACTGGTTTTGGATACTAACACTAGTCGATATATCTATCTATATTCTAACCTACATAGGTATTACATAACACAAAAATCACCGTACAGATTTTCGTACGATTTTCTTTCCACTAACGGATGGAATAATTTTAGGTGTATAATTCATAAATTATAACCATCTACCGATTTACGAAAATGCTAATTAAATTAATACGTTAATAATTAAAGTATCGTACCTTATACATAAAAAGACAATTAAATTTATTAAAATTTAAATCGTCGTGTTAATTAAGCATTTACGCGTATACGATTTCGAAGTTAACAAAATCGCATAGCCATTGTCGTGTCGTGGACAGAAATTGTTCTCACTATTTCATTATCAAGTTCATTCATAACATAACACGACGGTACCGTTAGCCAAATACGAAGCGGTTGCAATTTTTAATTTTAATCTTTTGTCATAACTAGGTCAAATTCGCTGCAGCGTATCTTTTGTAAGTCGATTTAAAATTCAAAAATTTATTTGCTACATTAATGCTTGCAAACCTGAATAATATGTAGTATAAGTATAGTAGTATAGTATTTGTTGAAGAGCCCTTGACTGCACAATGCGAAACAAAACAAATAAATAGAAGTTAATAGAATTTTAGAGTACCTAAGTACGTAGGCGAGTAGATAAGTTTTTAAGGAAGTCATTGTAGTAGATTAATATACACTTTACAACGTTATTGAGCATTGTTTAAACTGATTTGATTTGAGTGAACATTTGTATCTAAAATAAAATTCGGTAACTTTGCCGGCAATTACTATTATCGTGAAAATAACAAAATACCTGCGCTCACATTGGCCTTATCTTTAAACACAAAAACTGAAGTGTAAATAACTCATAATAATAATATGATTTTATTAGTTTCACGCTCGCCGAAGTTAAAGTAAAATAATAAAGTTGGTTCTTACTCGACATAAAATTTCTTGATACCGAAGCAATAAATTGCGGGCCTGTCGACGAGTTCCTGGGTGTTGGATTAACGAGTGGAAAGCTAAATAGCAATCGTTTGAGCCAAACCCTTGAATGTGTCGATAGAGCCTTCCGGACCTGCTAAAGGGTAAAAAGACTCAAAACGGTGAAAATAGACAGTCATTTAAAGTAGGTACCTACCTATTAAGTTTGTATCTGTCTGCTACATTGTTGCATCAAAATTGTAGAGCTAATAGGTACTTGTATGGTTTATCAGTTCAGCTCATTATTGGATTCTAAGTGTAGCTTTAACACAACAACAAAGTTTCCATCGATTTTGTGGTGACTGAAGATGGCGTTAGGATTTTCTCCCAATTGTAATTTCCTAAAGAACTCAGTAAAACTGTATTGAAATCGGACAATTTAAAAAGTGTACTTTCTTCTAGCAGTCGCCGTTTTTAGCCTCGATTAGCCTCAATTTAGGCGGTTATTAATCATATTAAAGATACCGTGTGACGAGCTCACAGTTTACACGGTCTACAATCTACATGAACACGGAATTATGTACCGTTATGTGTGCGAAACATTTCGTCTGATTGCACTGTTACATCAAATACGGCGCACCGCACATAGAAACCAGTAAACACAGTTACGAATAATGCTGGAACTATTTCCATATTAAGGGGCGGTCCGTAATCAAATCTAGTTCTTTTAGGTCCTTTCTACGGTAATCGACACATTTTGGGATGTTGAAAAAAATAACCAATAAACGTCATCATATTTCTAAGAAAATTGTAATTTCCAAAACACATTTAAATAATTTTTTCTCAATGGAAAAAAATCGCAAACTAAGGTCTAAAAATATTTTAAAATCGTTATTTGTCCGATATTCGAAAAGTAATTATTATAAGACTTTAACTGCTTAAATGCTGCATATTGAATGCAATAATTTGCCTTTCATAATTTAAAGAAAATTAAAAGCAAAAAAATCTTTATCTCGCAATCTCTTTTTAAGTGCTTCTACAAAATTTCCTGTGCGTTAAACTTTACTAATAACGATTACTTGTTCTTTTACGTCTCATGTCGTGAAGTTATTTGGTAAATATGGTATTTCTTCAAACATTTGGGTAATTCAAACATTGATTTAACGTTTTGGAGCAGACAATTATCTTCAATTCATCCGTAAATAAAGTTTATAATATCTGTCCGTAACGTTTGTAATATTTTAAAGTTTATCGGTTTAATATTTTATACCGAAGACAAACATTACCTGCGGCAAAAAGCTAGATTGCCTGTCACTGCTGTTTCCAGACCACAAAGCTATAGCCCGAGGATTTCGTTACTCATAGTTGTTAGTCTATTGTCAAAGCTACTATCCTTTTCCGAACTAGCTAATATTAATTTTTATCTATTTTAGCCACAATTTTGTTCGCTGTGCAACTAAGCATTCTTCGCTACTAATGTGGGTAAGACTTTACTATAGGTCATGATGGTTATCTGCGGAGGCTCGTGCAAAACTATTAGTTCCTGTGTTAGGTACGTTTGATTGTAATAGGTACTACCTACTAACTTTCACAACAAGAATTGGAGGAGTACTAATTAGATTTTAATGTTGTAGGAAGTTGAAATTGCTCCTATCCTATTGATACGTGTGGCTTTCGATTTAAAGATCTTGTCATACTGTTTTCAACGGGTCCTGTTGTCTGATGATAGAATCATCGTTGCGGTGTGTCTCAGGAGTCTCCAAAATGTTCCTGAAAGTTTTAATTTATTTAATTATGTACTCGTATCTATTGAAAGAAGACATAAAAAATTGTAGCCTCTTATAATCTTAAATATTAGTAAATATCACTATTTAATTAATTTAATTATGTTATTTCATTTTTTAATTTACTTCTTAATCTTAAACTTTAATTGGCACCCCAGAAGGATCATGATAAATTGATGATCATGATTTAAAAGGTTTATTAAAGATGAATAATTAAATTGTTGGGTTTTTAACTAACATCCATCGTTTAAAACTTTCAATACCAATTATAATAAATCTAAATTAATTCGATGACTTAATAATTGTCCATCATGAAAGAATAAATTGATGTTGTTTTGTGATAACTATCGTAACTATAGAAAACCAGTTATAGATGATTGCTTTTAGTTCAAATAGCAATTTGCTATATTAAACATAGTACCATGATAGATCCATGACCGTTTTTTAGTGGTTTGGATTACAATCAAGTGTAATCCACATTAATTATTTTTTACAGGAGGTTTTGATATTGCAACAGCTTAATGTCTAATGGTCGTTGAACTTAGAATGATCGGGGAAGTAACTTCCCTAAATCCTATTCCGGTATATGTAATAGTCACAGAGAACAGAACCGAAACTCTAGGAATATCTAGGCCATTGCAGAAAGACTAGCAAAGTTAGCATAATTTAATGTTTACATTAGTTAAAGAAACTTTATGCTGTTCAACGGAGTTGAACTAGGAACACCTAACATACATACATATATCAATATATAACAATACTAGATGTGCCACGCGGTTTCACCAGCGTTAAGAATTGTGACGTAACGCTTGATAGCCTATAACCTTCCTCATTAATGTAGCTATCAGACACAAAAAGAATT
>DWQK01003244.1:0-11820 GCA_018231225.1 Noctuana stator | reverse complement strand
AATTCAATCGCAGTTTACTCGTATTATTAAATTCCCTGAGGGGAGTGATGGTACTCGCAGGATGGGGAATATCGATGCTGTGTATAGTGCCTCAAGTATGCACCGTCTGTGTGTAGAGCCGGCTGAAGTACACGGCCACTGCAACTGTAGGAATACTAGCTGGTACCGGCTACTTCGCGTGGCAAAACAAATCTAACATTGTATATCTGACCCCTAACTAAATTACGGCCGAAATCATAATTTTTAAAAGGGCTTAGGTTTTTTAAAATTGTGTTAACATTGTTTGATTATGTGTGATAGGTACATGAAGAAATAAGCAAAAATGCTTTAAAATATTCACCTGGACCTATACTCCGCGTGCAGTAGAAATACATTAACTTTAAAACATACTTATTTAACGATATACCAACATTGTTCAAAGCGGGTGTTGCGATTACGTTTACCGAATAATAAATTGTTCAACGCCCGACGCCCGCAAAATGCCCCGTGATGCTAACTTTCGGTTATACGAGTACATTCACATGCGCCAAGGTAAGGTGATCGGGCTGATCTAAATTAAGTGCCAAATATTTTTATTTATAATATTAGCTATCGGCTAAATCTGATACACATCGATAGAATCCCGTCCCCACCAGTAAAGATGTCTGAAATATATCACATTATATTATTGATGCATGAAATTTTTATTCAATTTTAATAGGCTTATGATTATTGTACCTAAAGGTGTTTTAGGTCTTGATCAATAATACTGTAACAGGGTTTTCTTAGCACATGCCTAAAGCCAATGAAAAAAAATAATTTAGTAGGTAAATGCTGAAAACAGTCAGTTTTGCGATATCTATTACACAAATCGGTGTGTATTGCTATTTGTATACAATATATTTTTATGTGAACGAGGACTGGAAGTAGGTTATCATTTATACGAAGCAATTTATATCCGCGGTGTGGACTGCTTGCGGAAATTACACCGCTATCGAAGCTCGGATCGAGAATGAGTACCCGCAACGCATATTCAATAAGTATTAAGTTTTTCAAGTATTATTCCGTGTTTCACAATACTTGTTGACTGACTTCAAAAAAGGTCAATTTTAAATTCGTCGTGATAGTTTTTTCTGTATGTACGAGCATGTTCACCGTAAATAAATAGTAAAAGTGAACCGGTTCAATTAATTAATTGTATTCTTTTTACGAATTTGGTGATCATCAACAGTCGGTTTTCAATTTTGCTCAAATACCCGAATAACCAGACCTAACAGTGGATATCCATTACCCGCCCAAACGATGTGTGATGTTTAGACACAGACGACATAGTTTCCAATTACTCAAATGGATTGTAATCAGTGTAACAAGATCTATCGGATAACGAGAAGTTTCATTTAGTACCTACGAGTGTTATAGCATTTACGCTATTTCGAGAAACGGTCCGCACTCGCGATACTGTCACATTGTGAACGAACAACGCAGTGGGGCGATGTGGAGCGCGGCTCACTCCCGGCCCGAGGCGTGTGCCGTCGAACTGAACCCATACTTGGAACAATAACTTGTAGAGTGCTTCGAAATTATATTATATTTATTATATTTAATCATACCTGCATCAGTCTTAGAGATACCTTCGACATCAAATGTCACATTCTTTTTAGCTAAAAGCGGTTTAGAATCAACAATATTCAATTCTTTTCCAAATATTGTTTTACAATTGCATTTTTACATAAATCTTTTTAGGTTTTTATGCACTTAAAATAGGAATTTTATATGTTAATACCAGAGATTAGATATAGGTTTGATAATACTATCGACAAACATAAAATAGGACGAATTTTAATTTATAATTTCATACCTAAGTTGTTACGTTTTAGTTTGTTACTGTTTGTTTAGGTACACGAAAATTACATAGTAAAAAACATATTTCATATAACAAATTAGTCTTTAAGTAAAAACTTTAAGTAGAGACACAACATGTATTCGTATGTCAGCAAGTTTTTTCAAGTGAAAGAATATGATTCCTACGCAAATGTTATACCGTACCTCAGGTTGTAAGATGATAGATGGCTAGCGGGTGGCTATTAATTTGTCAACGCCGCACCGGCGACGAAGGCGCGCCGCCAGATCACTGGCTAATTGTAAGGCCGGTTCGCTCCTCCGGCGCTGCCGACTGCTTCCGCTTGTCGTCCGGCTGTTGCTGTATCCCAAAATTGATTGCATGTACAAGTGTACATACTATGTTACTGCGTCCCGGGGCAACGGCCCCCTGCTCACGCTACGCCAGCACGACTCCGGCTTGCGTCGATCGAGTTTATTGACATTTTGATGTATTTAATAAAGCGGCGATACGACGCAGACAATGCGATGGCAGTGATTCAATAAGGTCCCAGTGACGCGCGCTGGTAGCGGCTCGCGGCGCCCGCCTCGCCCGCCTCACCAAAGCCGAAAACGAACGCCTTTTTACTTGTTATGTTGCTACAAATCTTGCTCACGGCAATGTGGCAAAGAAATATCCTTTTATACGAGTAGGAAAGGACTAGAACAAGCACGCAGGTCACGTCTTTAAAAATATTCAGAGACAGTACCGCCGTCCTATCTAAAGTCAAGTGTACTATCAGCTCCATACTAAGAGCCTAACATTCCTAACAGAATCTGCAACATTAATTTCGTCAATATAAACCGAACTGCGGCCGATGCCTATACGAGTATCTTATCCGTTCGTAATCTCTTATAACTTGTTAGTATTTCTTAAAATGACACTGTAATGTGTCTTTTTTACAGTTGCTAGGTTTATGATGGATGGATATGGATTTCATGCCCCCTAACAAACATACAAAGCCATTTATGAAGAATCTCAATACGCTGTTATAAACATCTATTTACGAGTAAACATAATAAATAATTATTTGCTCTAGATATTAAAATGATCTATTGTTTGATATTATACATAGAGAACGTACAATTAATATCAATATATTAGTCGGTTCCATCGCTTGAGATCTTTAGGTGAACTGCTCGGATGAACCGCTTTAGTTTTAATTAAGATATTCCGATTCCCTCGCAGGGAAATTTCGCGCTCTGATAAATTACTAAAATATATCTCTAATTCAAATTTTAAAAATGATTTGAATTCTTCCTTTGTTGTATTAACGGTTATCGTTCCCTTTTCCCTCCAATCCACACAATTACAATAAATTTCATTTTTATTTGCATAGTTGGTAATAAAACAAATCAGTCGGCCCAAGAATTACATCATTGCCAAGGACGCATAGATATGTCAACGATATCTAATAGGTAGGTCGCTTTAATGATTTAACAATACGAGTACCCTGGGAATTGTGATGTTTGCAGAGATTAACATAGTGTAAGCCTTTTTTTGTTTATAAGTAATTTAGCTTGATGCCGGGCGGCGGCACGACGCGACGGCGGGATGGCGGATGGCGGATGGCGGGATGACTTAATGGGCGAACAACGCGCGCTAATCCACAACTCATTTGCCGGCCCATTAACGCAATCCTCCATTTACGCCACGCCACCAAAATACTATATTTGCTGTAGGCTTTTTTATTATTTTGAGTTAACATAATTTTTTTAAGTTACCATTTCTTCTTATAGTTATTTAAAAAGAAACAGAAGCAAAAGCAACCTTGAAGTCTGTAACAAATAATTTCCTTCTTGTCAGTTTTAAGTACGATTTATAGTTTTATTTCTTTAAGTAAATATGCACATTTCCTTCACATCTGTGTTACGGTAGGCCGGATTGGTCTGAAGACTGTCCACAAAAGTATCAAGATTAATCTAACGGCGGCAGATTGCAGACAGATTGGCGCATTGGCTTCCGGGCTCAAATAAAAACTCCTGAAAACTCGCTGCACTTTGAAATATCCCGCATCTGAATTACAACGTAGCTTGTTTGAATTCATATTTCAATCTTTTAAATCTGCCCGGAACAGATTTGTTCGTGGCAGGGCTTAGTACTGCCGGTGGATACTCGTATGCAGGTCATTAACACGAATTAAGAACGAGGGAGCTTCTCAATTTCTTCGTATTTTTCTTATGTTTGTAGCTCCATAACTTTTTCATTTATTAACCGATTAAGGAATTATTCACTAACAACACAATCGAAACATAATAAAGACATAATAAGACCAAAGCAATTAATCAAAAAGTGTAGGTTCAAAAGTATTTCGAACAAAAACTTAAAGAAGAATCGTATCTGTGTAAAATAATGTCAAGGCCTTCAAGAAGTACTTCAATCGTTAGCATTAATAAATGAGTGTTTATTATTATTACTATTAAATTGTAACCAATTGGCCTTGCACTGCTGCAGCGCGACAGTGAAGTTAGCTACGAGTATGCACTGGCCACTGTTCACAGCGCACTTGAGCCGTTCGCACCAACAATCCTATTTCGGGCCGGAAACTTCACGAGATGTATCTCCTCGCCGGAGCGGAGTCGCGAAACTTGATACCGAACAAGCTGAACTTTGCGAGTTCTACGCGGGCTCTGTCGAGGCTACATAGTCTGCCCGTAAACTAATTGGGAAGAACGTAAACTTTGTCGTACTTGTCTGGCTTGTATTCTTGTTGTAATCTGTCCAAACGGCTACTTTAATTAGCCAAAAAGAATTATAATAATACAATACATAAACAGTATCATTCTATTGCAAGAAAAAATAGGGCAAGGAATAAAATACCTAATAGTAAAATAAAGAAAGTGATTCTATAAAATTCAGCCGAGTAACGTCGTACACCTAGTTTCGAAGTAACCCTGGAAATAGACGTTTAGAATATCAAATGCCACTACAGCGGCGCGGCAGGCATTTTCACTGAAATCACCGTAGTATATTTCAGTTTGAGCGCATACATCGCCGCGGGGAGCGGGCAACGACGCAACTTCCACGCTAACTGGGGCTGCGTTCGTTTCAATATTTATTATAAAAGGAGCATTACGGTGCTGAATGAGCTTTAAAAGAAAAGGTATCGTTTGCAAAGGTCGCGATACGGCGAGATTGAGAGCGGATAGCGACCGGAACGAGCCGCCGCCGACCCTCGGCCCTAGGACTCTAGAGCTTGAATCATTGCGAAATATTTCAAGAATTCTATAAATTGTTTTTGAGAATAAGTGATTTGTTTCTAACTGGGTTTATTATGTTATGACGCTAGGAACACGTAACGCGTGCCGTTATGTTGTGTACGAGTATATTAGTGGAATAACTATACTAGACACATTTTTCATTAGCCATGCTCGCTATAATAAGACAGTTTTCAAGACAAAAGCAACATTCAACGGCAAAATTTTCTAGCTCGTTTAAAACTAAGCAAGTGAAGAGTCCGCAACAAGTTATAGTTTCTATTAGTTCGGAGGCAGCCGACCGGGAACGAAGTTTAATCAAGTACAAAAGGAAGCGTACAAAGGAACCGTTGCTTGTGGCCAAGTCTGTCGCGGCCGCGGATTGGCGGAACGTCTTGCTTCGCCGTACAATCACGAGACGGCGGCGGCCGGCGTCGGGCTTCCTTTTGATACTTTCTCGCAAAACAGCCGAGCGCTGACTGCCGACTGCACATTCGTGAGCGCCACGTCGTATGCACTCATTTGCGGAATGGTAAAAGTTTTCTGCATCGGTCGAAACACGGTACGGGAGCCTTTTATGTACCTAATACTGAAACGTGCGCTCGGCGACTGTAAAAATAAAGAATTTGGTAGTTAAGTACTTCCGGGCTTTGTTTCGGACGAACAAAAAGATATATTTTTTTTAATAATTGAGTAGTCCAAGGAATCAGTGTTCCAGAACATACCATTTATAGTATTGTGTACAATTAAGCTCTCATTCAATTGCGAAAATTCGGTAAATGAAGCATATTGTACTGTTCGATAACGGGCTTTATAGCCTGAACTGTATAATTGAAAGTTATAATTTAACTTAAATAATATAAATAGAATATATAAATTTATGGTGCAAACGATAAGTTCATTTCTGAGTACCTGTCTGTTATAGTAAATAAATATTCTTGCGACTGTAACAAGAAAGCCAAGTAGGTACTCGTACATTATATTTTGAAAGTTCCCGTCTAGCATTAATAATACTTGTCTATATGGCACGTGATGGCCGAAGCAGTTGTTTCAGGCGAGCACGTGGCTCGCGGCGCGCGTGCTCGGAGCCCAGCTGAAGTGTGGGCACGATCGGACACTTGTCCTGTACTACGCAGCTATCGGAAACTTATCCACTTTCCACATCTTTTTGAAACAAACATAATATATAACTTTTTATTTGAGTACTGAACATACATTTTCAAGGGAATGTATTATTGTTTAGGTAAGTACATACTTTCTTTTATGTATTTCTGCTATTTCAGATAATATAAATTATATTCCGTTCCTTAAGTCAGACTCAAACAGTTCGTTTAGATTTAATTACCTTTATATAATCGTTGGCCATTCAAAATCTTTAAAAACATACAAATTCTACATTTGTCTAATCTCACGCAGAAAGTGCCCTAAGTAGATTTTTGATTTCTTATTGGGTCTTATTACTATTTTGCAACTGTGGTTACACACTGCACGGCAAAGGATTTTGCTACAATTTTGCTATTGGAATTCTTGTGCGTTAGAGCTTTATAAGCAAAGGCCATATTTTATTTCACTTCAAAAAGTAGGTAAGTTATATTTGACGTCGGTGATATTATACGGATTTTTGTGTTTGGAGCCGCCATTACTAATAGGGGTATTAGTATACATCGTTTTATCCGTAGTGGGCAAGTTGTGTGGGCTGTTTGCTGTTTGCTGGCGTGATTGCCGCCGACTGCGAACCAGTTGTGTGCAAACAATCACTCAATGTTCCCATCGCGTCCGTCGGGCGCGCCTCGTCGCGCTGACCTACCGCTGCGGCCGACTACCAGCTGTGTTTACAATTTTGATCTACCTCTGACCTCGATAGCTTTGATAGATGACTTTGCTAACTATTCAAAACCGGTAAATTTTAGATAACTACAATTATCTTACTTTACAATTAGGTAGGTGCGACAATGTTTCTAGTTTTGTTGAACATGAATAATAATCTTTATAAAATAACTTTTTTCATTAAAAAGGTATTTGATACACTTAGTTTTTAGTTTTATTTGTCTTGGCGATTGAACCGCTAGCTCTTAATTAAAAAAATATCCATGTCACTCATTAAGCCGTGAAGTTAATAGTGACATAATTATACCATCTGCGGTTTTCACGGCACCGATAGCATCGCGGCGATGCGGCGGCGGCATGAGAATCGTGAGGTAGTCCGAGAAATACTAATGGAATTGTTGTATTTGTTCACTGTTCGACTGCAACTGCAGAATGCAGTTACGTAGTTGTATGCACAGTTCTGTTGTTGACAGTAGGTACCGGGGATTCTACAAATGCGATAGATAATAAAATTGCAACTGGCTACGTTCAAATTTTAGAAACACATTTACGATTTAACGACGGCTTTCAATTGTGAAATAATAATGCGTTTTGTAGTCGATGTCTGTCTTCAAGTTATAATAATAAAATATCCTCAATAGTATAATAATGTAGTCAATTTTGTGAATTTTCTCTGTGTACATATTATTATGATATGTAATGATTCTGCTATTACCTAAGTACTTACTACTTGCAACTAATGAAATATATACCAAAGCGAAGTTCCGAGATTCGATAATAGGTTTCGATCCCAGAAGATTTGAGTTGGACGCAACTACCACACCTGTAAGAGCGGAGAGCAAACGTGTAAACCACTAATTAACCTTAAATTAATCAACATATCTGTGAAATTTCGACATTATCTATTTAATATACTTAATATATAAAACAGGTTATTGTATAAGTAAGTAAGAATTCATAATACGAGCAGTAAAGTAAGCCGACGGAGACGTTATTTATGCCAATGAGTACGAGTATGTTATATTCAAGTGACATACGAGTAGGTGCTACCTTCACTGCTTTTAGGATTTGAAGTAATCGCTGTCAGATTGCGCATAATCTCTTTACAAGCGAATATAAATATAAATAAGCGTTAAACAGTAAAACAATTGGGAGGAATGGCGCTAACATCAGGATTAGGTCGTATTGACCCCGGCCTCGATCACCGCGGCGGCCGCTTCGGGGGTCGCCGATGGATATCGGATTAAATGGAGTGGGCCCGTGATACTTATGTGAAAGACAACTTTGATTAACGGATCATTGAGAGAGCTCTCTGGATTGTTTTAGAGTGGTAATAGTAGCTTGTGTTAAATGTTCTTCGGATCGAGGGCGGATCATGTCCTCGTGTTGATGATACTCATGGTTATGATACTTACACTTCCCCAACTGAAATATTTGTTCTCATATAAAATAACTCAAATACTTTCAGATTACTTGAGTTTGGTTTGCGTATGTTTTCAGTCTTACCAAGTAATATTGTTTAATCTGATAAATAAATTTTAGAACTACGAGCATTAAATATATTATTGTAATTATTAAATTACAAACATCTCTTTCCAAAGGACCTCTGTTCTTTTACGCATTTGTTTCGATGCGTATTTGTAGTTTAGTATGGTACCTACACATGCATAATATATTTGTTTCATCTTAGTCTTGTTTGGTTTAGTCTAGTAGTTTCTTAAAGAAAACATCCTATAAATAAGAGTATCGCGGCAGGACAGTCGGGGGCAGCGCTTACACGGTTCTGATTTCCCGTGAGTCACCCCCCCCCCCCCCACGTGCCCCCGCACGCTATCGCGGGAATTAATCACACTCTATTACGCCCCATACGCCTGATAGACAACCGATATACAATTTTATTATTTCATAAAACGATGTTTCTATCAGATAAAGCGATTCTCGACCAATCCCCAAGGGCTGGGGTATAGATTCTTTATATAATTCAATGGGCCGATAAATTGTTTTTCGTTGTATTTGTAGGTTCTGCACGTTGCCTTGAATAGTCATATTAATTATAGACATGGAGTTATCATTCAGTAATGTATTAAAGTGGCGTCTCACATTTGATGGGTCTCGACTCCTGAAATTTTTTTATCTCTACTCTATAACAATTATCGTTTATTTATCATTCAAAATAAAATATTTAACCTACTTCAAACATGAAAGTAAAAAAGATTTACTCTTAAATTTTTTTTTCACTTTGTGCCTTATTTGTCTTTTTGAGAATGTTGGACTCCAAAATAAGAATATCGTTCGAATACTCGTACAGCCATGCCAAATAATGAAAGTAATAAAAATGTCTCTAATATGTACTCCTCATTTTTGATATTAGTAAAAATAGTAAATATATAACAGTAATAGAAACATACTCCTAATAAAAATATTACTTCCTATAAATAAAATAATTAGCCATATTGTGTCGTCGACATTATTTCCTACAACCACTTAGTTGATTTTTTACGTTTAATATTTACGAGTATGTAATGCTGTGACTTGACATAGTTTTAGATGAATTGTCACGTAACGAAGATAAGTTAGTGAGACGAAACGAAGGTCCCTGTACTCGTATAAAAAGGCCTCAACGCAGTAATGTGGCCAACGAGCCGTGTCTTCGTGTAATGACCTTCGCTGCTGCCCTCACTTCGACTATTTTGACATGGGTTTGCTCTGCTAACTAGTTGTTTGTATTTAATTGCTGTATGTTTAGGAATTGTACGCATTTACTCTTGGATATTATATTACACTGCGTTGTGAAATTTGGTATTAGTTCTACGCCTTCCAAAGTGGTAGTACTCAGTAACCCGAGGTTTGCTCGGTGTCTGTTGATTATTTTTGATAGTACAAACCCGAAGTTATAGATGTCACTTGATATATTAGATGTAATTTTGTTTTATTAAAAAACTGCTGCTAGTTGCTATTCTCCTATAATATATTACGCTCGTATGGACTTTATCAAGGAAGTGTTTGTTCCCGCGAAGTGAAGCGCAATAATCCAACCGCTACGCGACTCGTAGCACTCGCTACGGCGTAGCGGCAACAGTTCCACTTGATAAGTTGCCGTAGCGTGTGTTGGTCGTTATTAAACTTCAGCGTGTTGGGGAATGTTCATTACGGAGCGCAGTTATTGGCGAAACGCAATTCAGACAATATCAACCGCTGTAAAATGTTGGTCATATTACATGTAATCGCACTCTTAAGTTTATCATGTAAACCAACAACCTGAGGCAGGTTTGTGGAAACAACTAAATGCAGTCAGCGTTTAATTTTGTTGATCAAGTGCAGTAACTGAGTGTGGTGGAAATCCACTCAGTTTTCCATTTTCTCTACTCAGTCTATCATATTATGAATTATGATATAGGTAGATGATTATAACTTTTTTTATTATAATATGTAATGTTTTATCTACTGTTTATTCTTGTAATTTAATAATTTAATAACTTGAAATATAATTCTTTCTATCAAATAATCTCGTTATAGGTAGAGTTGTGCAATTTACAGTATTCTTACACATAAAGCGTCACCCTATTCTTAATTTCTTAGCGTAAAGCGACACATTCAGTTTCGATCTCAGATAAATACGTCAAGTGTACTTCTTGTTAGGTATAAGAAAAAATATTTCGTTGACGAAAATAAAATTACAGTAAAATTAACAGTTCACAACACAAATATCCCTGTAGAAGAGCCAAGCTTATTTGACACAATAACGTTTCATAAATACTTTTAAACTGGACTCAAATAGCGGTAATCAGCGTTATCGGAACAACAGTGGCGGCGGCCAGCGGCATTACGGAGGAGATAGTGTAATGGTCAGGGGAGCACGAATGCGACGTGAACGCCCCGAGCGACGCTACTGACAAACGACACACAGATTTATTGAATGAACTCGAAAAGGGGTTACGTTTCAGGAAGTAGAAAATTAATGTCTGCCTACTAAGAATGTTGAAGCAAAAGAAAATTGATGAACAAGCTGCAACCAGCTTAAGTAAAAAATTAACAATACGAAAGCATGTTAAATTAAACACAGTTATAGGCCACTAACATGGAATTAACCATGAAAGATACCAAACACTCGTACAAGGCATTTATTTAAGAATTTTGCACACTAATTCATAATACATAGCAAACATACCAGTGATTCTGTAGAAAGGTAGAGATAGTAGGTACGAGTATGTTTAAAAGAAATTCCTTTAAGCGGGGCAGAGCGGTTCAGTAATACTAACATGTGTAACATTAAATACTCAAGAAATTATCCGTGTAATTATATGTAGTAACTTCATACTACGACATTTATAGGTACTCTAGTTTAAATAACTACATTAAAATAAATATGCTGATAATACGATGTGGTTTAAAATTTATGTTTGCGAAACCTTTCTAAAAACTCTGAAATAAGGGATTTTCAGGATGATTAACTACGGTCTTTACCTGTGTTTATGTGCATTGAGCGCGTTCCCTTAGTTTAAGGAGAAATCGAGTATTTTGTTGAGTACATCTTAATAGAAATCTTGAAGATACATGTAGGTACGAGTACTTGTGTAGAACCGTATCCACTTTTATTTAAATACGTGATTTCTTTTGTTTAGAAAATGATATTAAGTTTTGCTCATGAATTTAAATTAAGCCTTCAATTTCGTTTAGGCAGGTTTAAACAAGTACTATATTTCTCACAAAATAAATTAGTAATATAATACCAAGTTTAGCGAGTACGCATTATGTGAGGTACTGTATACTCTAGTAACCGTAATGAGGGCTGCGAGCTCGTAAGCACTTCATATCACGAGACAAGGTTCACACCATAAAAAGCCCATTATTATCCCATCTCGTATCCTTACATCGACATAAAATTTTATTAATACTACTGTATAAATATTGAATAGGTAATAAATTGTCGTATTCAGG
>DWQK01003243.1:0-11821 GCA_018231225.1 Noctuana stator | reverse complement strand
GCGGATTCGCCTGTCAACCGTATTATGAAAAATTACAATAAAAATAATAAAATAGTGAGTTATGCGTTGTATTCATTTTTATGTTTGTTTTTTGTAGTCCTGTAGCGTTCTTATCCCGCTGTCAACCTACCTACGCTACTACCCTTTGAGTGTGTCCGAAAGGACATAAATAACTTTTCTAATCTACTACTTCCCGTATTATTGAAAATGGCGTTTGCATTGCGCTGTCATTGCGTAGATATACCTACTCGTGCGTCATTGCGTAGATATACTACGCTGCGTTTTCGCCTACAAGGAAAAATGCTCGTTTGAACACCCTGTAGACAATACATTCCTATCTAAACTCCTTCCTGAAATACAATACATTTACTTAGTGGGATAACATTGAATAAAAAAAACTGCGAATCAAAGTATTTTATAGTTTAATATTTGGAACAATAAATTTTATCAATCATTTGTATATAAAAATACTTAACAACATTTATTGGAAGGAAATTGCTAAAGAAAGTTTGAGTTTAGGAAATTAGCTACAATATCATAATATATATAGGTATCTGTCTTGGGGCTTATTTTATTACTAACTATACGAACTCTTTTCGCCATTCTGTTTACTTCAGAAACGTCAACTAGGTCAATTAACACCTAAATGACCAAATTACGAATGAATTAGACACGTGACCCACATCTACATTGACTAATGAGATACGAGTAGGTAAACTACCGCGTCAACTTCAATTTCTACAAGAAGTGTGTAAATTGAAGTTAATATACCGAAGTATTAAGATATTAATGAAGATTATTAATTAAAATATCAATTTTACTAATGTTAATGAAAAATATTCTTTTGGGTGAAGTGACGTCAACGTAGCTCTCGTGATTTTAGTTTTAGGAATATTTTAATGTGCGATATAAATGTCACATGATGATAAATAATATAATTATTTTGATTATACATACATGCTAAGTTTTTAACATTTATTTAGCATTACTAAACTAACATCGCCGCGGCCACCAATCCAACCTTGTGCATTCGTTACAATCACCTTGTAGAAATCTAAACTTTAAAAGTAGTAATATAATAAGTAAATAACAGAATACATATCGGTTATTTATTTGCCTATTAACTACTAGTTAGGCATATTTATCTTAACACATAAATTTAATTTTTCCATCCAAAATTAATAAGGTACTTTTACGATAATATTTATTATGTTATGAAGTGACTAAATGGGTAAACAATAGGTACTCGTATTATCTATGATATTCAACGAATAAAGTTGATATTACAGCAAAAGTGATGAATACATTTATCACTTATATAAATTACTAGCTGTGTCACGCTGTTTCACCCGCGTTAAGAATTGTGACGTAACGCTTGATAGCCTATAACCTTCCTCATTAATGTAGCTATCAGACACAAAAAGCATTTTAAAATCCTATTTGTAGTTCCAGAGATTAGCGCGTTCAAACAAACAAACAAACTCTTCAGCTTTATATATTAGTATAGATTCATCATTATTCATCGCTTTCGCTGTAATGTAAATTTTAATGTACCTAGTCTAAAATAGGCATTTATAAATGGAACAAAATTAGGAGTAGAAAAACTTAAAAAAATTAAAACCATGGATAAAGTCACGAGAATAATTTAAGTTTATATAATGTTATTATTCATAATAATATTTTATTAAATTTAATAATATGCTATACAATGACTGTACTATTTTTATTATTTATAACTGTGGTATTGTAATATGGACAAAAGAGGGCGGAGTTACGAATATAGTCGACATCAAATCTCCGGGCAAGTTATTATATTACAAAGCTTTTAATAATCACGGTTTCAAAAAGTTATACATTTTATTACAGACTAATTTGTTTAATTTTAATTTAAGTTAAATATAGGAAAGAGAATAACATGCTGTCACACAGCCTCACTATACAATCTCATATTAAAATCACTCTGAAAACCGATGTTCTTTCATCGTAGCATCATAAATACGTACTTCTGTAAATAGGTAATACTATAGTTACACGACAAAAGCTGATCGAGTGGGATAACATGGGATCATGGTCCGTTCCAGTGCTAAATCTTAGTCAACCACCCATAAATACTTTAAACGACTTAGGTGATATAACACCCTAAAAGTATTACATCCGAAGATAAAACGTCCCTTTTGTCAATTGTTAATGAACAAATCATTCGCAAATAGTGTTTGCTGTGAACTATTCACATCTTTTAAACAAAATTTTACACCTTTGTTCCGAAATATGATACCTATAATAAATTGATAAAAAATTGGCGGTGTTACTCCTTGGTTGACTAAACATTAAAATTTGACTTAGACACAAAGTACTTACAAAGTTACCGTTTACGAGTAAATGAGACAAGTTATAATTAACGCGCGTCTAACAAACTGTACAATAATCTCCCCATTTTAAAACAGCCTTGTTGCTAGATCTTCTGGAGGACGCACGGCTTCATAAGGTACGTAGAAGATCATCTTAAGATGTTCAATGATCATTTCTTTATAATGCATTTACTGCACTTATACTGTACCATCCTGTTTACTTTATGAAATGTTTACACATTTGGCATCACGCTACTCAAGGAATCGTGCAACACCAATTTGTTCTAATTTCCAATTTCAAATTAACCGCCATTGCGGGTCATGTGATATAAGTGAGGGTAGTTAGAGAAGGGTGTGGCGTAACCGCTTGCGACAGAACAGCAAAAACGCTAGTAGCGCAGCGACGGCCGCGCCGGCAAGAAGTGTCGTGTCGTCCCTGCGAGTAGCACCTGCGCGTTCTACCACTGCGCTCTGAAATATTTGAAATAAAATACTTCTATAAATTACAATAAAATCAGAGTACGTGTTAACGCAGTAAACACGTAAGTAGTATTTCATTTACATTTTAAATGATAACTTTGTATTGAATACTATAGATGAACAGAGGAGAACGAGAGAAATTGCATCTTATTATTGTGTAGTGAGTATAAGTACCTCCTTAGACAAACTGTACAAGTTCTACCGTCTTTAATAACCCTTTTATATGGCCCACTACCGAGCACAGGTCTTTCTCCACAACCAAGGAAGGCCATACTCTACCACGCGTTTCAATACGGTTTTCTGGTAATTAGTCTGTCTTTAATTTACTCACCCATCCCCCATGCCGGATGGCCCACGGTGTCGCGCACTGAGCCACGTGTCGCGCCGCCCAGTCCGCCGCCCTACACCAGCCACCCACCCTCACAGCGCGGGCGCACACTTCACACAGGAACGCTAGCACGAGCAACGCTCGATTCTCTACATGGCTGCAGGCCTGGAAGTTTTTAATCCACAATTCGTAAAGAAGTCATATTTTTACTACAATCAATTTTTTGCAGCGCAAAATTTTTTATTGCGATGAACGTCTAAATGCTGACATTTAACGCATATCATATGACTTATCCATAATACTTCAGCATGAACAGTAGCAATTTTACGGCACCAGTAGCGCTGGTAACCCGTACTCTCCCTTCATTTCTTGACAAGGACAGGAAAAATTACCTGACAAAGCTCTTGCATTATATCCTCGAAGGCTACCTCATCGAGGCATAGCAACGGTATGCTTTCTGCTCTATCAGCAAGCCTTGCACGAGCCTTTGTCTCCCGGAACCGCTTTGCAGCTCGCTCGAGCGCCCTCCAGTCTCGCCAGTACATCCACCAGCCCCTGGAATAGAGATCGTGAAAATTTTACTATACAGATAATAATACATAAAAATCTGAAGTGCTCCATTGTCGATGGTTTCTGTAATGCCACTGACAGAAGCCGGTGGAAACGTAACGCACAGGCTGCAGTATCCAGGGATAGCGAACATCTACCACCACAAAACCACAACTAGTCTGTCAATAGTGAGCGACTAATAAGACGTGATAATAATAATATTAATAAATACATAAGTTTATTGTCACACAAAATAGATCACAAAGAAATTAACAAGTTATAAGAAAGAGAGAAACAAACCAAATACCTTGGATCCGCATTAGCAGGGGCTGACATGCAAGGAGGAGGCCGTAGCTCCTCAATCCTCAGGTGCTGCAGAAGCATGGCTCTGAACAGCCGCACCCCTTTCTCTTCTTCTTCACCCTCAAGGTATGGTCCGCGCCAGTGGCCCTGGCAGTCATCACGACGTTCTTCATCCAGGGACACTTGACGGAGTAGTGGTGCTCTTGGAGCTTCGTAGTCTTCTAAAGGTTGGGCGATGCTGCATGCTGAGGTAGAATAATACTTCAAAAAAGAGGAAAGAGAAAGAAAATAAAACTAAGAAAGTAGCCATACCCTTTGAAAGGTATATTAATAGGTATTTTATAGATTGCACTTAGTTGGTAACAGTTTTTATTAAAAACCTATGGAACCCAAAATTTTAGAAATGTAGTATTTCAAGAATTTAATTAAATAAGTTGCTTAAAGTTCTTGGTACATTACAATAAATAATAAATATTAACACTAATTTATAAACATATTCCCAAATCTTTTGAAATTATTAATCTTTTGATGAACCTAAACAATGGAACTTCATAATTTTAAGTACAATAGAATTTAATACTCTTTAATTTAATAAAAAAATCGTGTAAAACTTGTACCCTATCCCCATTGTATCTACTCCTTCATAACATAGAATATTAAATTAGAATCATTCACCGTCATCACAAAACTAAAAACTATAAGCTACTAAAATCTACAACTAAAATAAGAAGCCTGTAAACAACGTATTAAACAAACAAAACAATAATCAGTTATTTCCGATCAGTCCACTTAAATTCATTAAACGTACTTAGCAACGGAGTAAATAACCTATTCTTTGACACCCATTATTATAACCAACAAAACTCCTTTAATTCGTGATAATGACAAGCACTTACATTGTACAGCCGCAATAGGTGGCACTAAGTCCATAGCCACCAATTCCCTGATCGGTCTGGAATTTCCACTAAGTGTTCCTCCAGGAGAACCAGTAGAAGTGACAGCAAACGCTAAACAGTTCTGACCTTGGATATTCCGTGTCGTGGCACGGCCATGACACAGATTGGCACGCATGCGCTGAGGATCTTTCATTAGGGAACTTTCAAAGGGACTATGCCTATTAATAATGCGTCCCAACGCGATGTAGACTTGTAGCCCTTATCAATAAACTTACGATTCAAATCTATCCTGAGACATATCCTAACTACTGATTGTAAGTTTAGGTTATAGCTGAGAGGTGACGAGGAAAACTAGTCGCTATTTCTCCCTACAAACGTAGTATCCTGCTACCTCCTTGGGTAATTACTTAAGGAAAATATTTTTGAAAATACAATTATACTAAATACAGCCCAGTCCATTTACAAAATCATTTTATAGCCAATTTTTAAAAAGGGGGAAGCTCTTAATACGTATGTATTACTATGTTGCTTTTGTTGTATGTTAGTTCCTCCATGACTCCGTCAATTTTTAAAAAGTTTAGTTTTATCTAGTAATCGGGGAGACGGGTCATTTGAGGGTAAATGGGTCAACCTACAGAGTAGAAGATAAAGGACAGAAGAGTCACCAATACGTCACCGGTTTTAAAGAACTTTTGAACCAGAACCCATTGAAACAGTACGCCGAAATTCAACCACTAAGCTATCACTCTCGCTTTGACATGTTAGTTAACATTAATTAAAGCTAGGTTTATATTATCGAAACCATTTCTAACGATACTTCCAACCGTTTCAAATTCCATAGACGATTCTATTGAGCTTGAATCTTCACTCCTCACAGTACACTTTTTATTTTATACAATAAATTGCCGAACATTTGTGGCGCTTTAATTACCAAATTTACCAATGTCAAGGGAATGAAATAAAATCTAATAAAATAAAACAGAAAATAACAAAAGAATTGCAAAATTACATGAAAAGGAGCCTGTGGAAGTTGGAAGTAGGTCTTGAGACAGAGCGCGATCCTGCTGTCGAATGTGATTGAATTCATCGCGTTAATAGTCCGGGACTCAATTGGTTATCGTTGTGCGAGTTGTGCAACTCGTATCGTACCGGAAGACCCATATTTGTCCGGATTATATTCAGATAACTCAGTAACCCGCTAACTATACTAGCCAGCACACTCCAAACAAGCTGGTGAGGGACGGGAATTGAATTCAGACTGTAACTTTGAAGTAGGACTACTACTAACAGCTGACAGTAATAAAAGTGATAGTATTGAACTTAGAGTTATCGACTTTACTGTTATTGGTGGCGTTAATGGTGTAAAATGTGGAAATGACGTCGTTAACGAAGACAGTGAAGAGAAAGGTGTCAACGGAGCGTGTGGTGGAAGTGTATTGTTGCAGAAGACTATCAGTTTTTGCATGCGTGTGCGCAGTTTTGTCATTAGTTGCTCATACTTATAATTACGTTGGAAATGTGGAATTCAAAGAAATGCTGGACATTGAAGCTAGGAACGTGATGAAGACTGTCCTTCATAATCACTTAGAAGAGAAAATCGAAGCTTATTTGAGCGATGTAACCGAACCAACGCCGAGGAGGCTGAAGAGAGATGCAATGCTGGTAATTATTAAATTTATTTTATTACATTCATATAGTAACATATATTATCTATACTAATATATAAAGCTGAAGAGTTTGTTTGTTTGTTTATTTGTTTGTTTGAACGCGCTAATCTCAGGAACTACTGGACCGATTTGAATAATTCTTTTTGTGTATGATAGCTACATTCCTGAGAAATGTATGAATAGGCTATCAAGCATTACGGTTACTATTTCTTAACGCGGGTGAAACCGCGTGGCACAGCTCGTAATTCATATGTTTCGTTTCTCATTTCTCTATGTTTATGAAAAGAATTGCCTTCCCAACATGTATAAAAGTAAGTAACTTGATTGTTTTTGGGGCTTCACGCGTCACTGTAATTCTATTAGATTAGAAGCCTTAAAAGGGGAGAAAGCCTTTTGGAAAGTTAGAAAATGAGAATACAGTAGTTAGTTATGGAATCGTAAACATTGATGACAAAAAATTAGGTACTAAAGTCATTCTTCAGTCAGTGCACTATAAGTATTGCCAAACAAATCGCCAAATGTATTGCCAAAAACTTCAATGGTTTCCTCATGCCACTGTCAGACCTAAACCTAACTGAAAATTGAAGTTATCGGTGAAAATTTCAACTGTCTACTAGCACGGCTCATGAGATACAGCCTGCTGACAGACTGACAAACAGACAGACGGACAGTGGAGTTTTAGTAATAGGGCGGGACCTTTTGGGCACGGAACCCTAAAGGCCGAACAAATATGACGAATAAGAAAAAATATGTACCTAGTGCTTTTAAGAATGCTTTAAGTGGAGTGCAACATGGAGCTGAAAATAGAGCTGGGCGGTATGCCAAGCTCCTTAACAGTTGTCACTTGAAATGTCCAAAGGTCAATCATAATGAACAGCTGAGTGGTCATTGATTGCTGGACAGAAATAGAAATTGAACTCCATTGAAGAATTGGAAAATTCTTAATCTTCTTTTAACTTAACTCTGACATGGGATAAGCTGGGATAAGGACTACCCTTCTACTCTTTTTCAACAATCTTCAAAGGAAGTGGTTCTTAATTTACCTGCAATAACATGTCATAGTTTATAAGAGAATGTTGTACACGTCTTTAATTGGCATACATACCTGTGCTTACTGTAATGAAATGAAATATATAAATGTATTGTGTGTAGTGCTGTTGATGTGTCAAAATAAATAAATAAAATAAAATAAAATAATTCGACTGGACCTTTTTAATGTTTGTTACGTAATAGCTTTCGACTGGGTGAACGGATTTTGAGGATTCTTTTTTTATTTGAAAGCTCGTTCTCCCGAAGGGGGGTGAGCAAGGGTGGCAAAGTTTGTATGGGACAACATGATTCGATTTTCCCTTTCCAAAAGTGAATCTCCGTGGCATTAATTCATTAGCCTTGGACACTCGGCTGAATGCTTTTTGCAGCAGGAAGGTGTCATAGGAGGGTCTAAAAAAGATTAACGCTAGTGCTTCAGTTCGTAGAGATAGAAACCTATAGAGTAGGTACTATGAAAGTATGTAAAAGATTTTTTTCGAATTTGAGTAGGTTTTTTTTTTCTCAAACTTTTTTTGTCACTTTCGTAACCACTGTATCACATATACGGTTAGTGTATACGTACTGTAAGTTTTGTCGTGTCCTATAGTTAGTATCTAAGCTATGGTCCGATATGGAGCTATGTATTTACTTATAATAGATATAACCTTCTTGCTTTTTGCCGTTTGTTTAGGTACAAAATAAAGTCCAATCGCATTAGTTAAGGCCTATTAGAGTATACTTAAATATACAAAAAAGAAGACATAAAAGTTACATGTTTAATTGTTCAAAATCATCTTAATCTTCACAAAACTATATCTTATGTCCGCAGAACATTATCCTTTGTATTTAGACAAAGTGCTGCCATCTCTCAGTAGATATTATGTACATCGTATACCTATATCTAATAGTATAATTCTAATACGCAATATCCTAAGGGGAACGTTCACTAGGTACAGACTAATTTTACTCACCATAGATAATAGCGCCATCTATTATGTTGATCTGGAACTGTTAATACTGGCCATGTTTTCCGTAATGATACAAATCCGCAAAAAACATTCGATAAATTAAGTCACATTAGACAAAATAACAAATTAAATTAGTTTTACTTCATGCTTTATTATATTACGCACACAATCATAAAAAAAGAAATCTGGATTCTTTATACGAATACAAGAATTGTAATTAAATTTAACACTGTATCGTATGAGCAGAGTGGCGCAGTGGAAGCGTGCTGGGCCCATAACCCAGAGGTCCGTGGATCGAAACCACGCTCTGCTAAAAACATTTCACCGCCTATTTTTTTGCATTTATATAATTATACAGTTTTATTTAAGTATTACCAAAATATTTTAAAATGGTTTAAGGAATTGAACAGATAAATCTTCATTTTTTGCATCATTTATTAATTTTTTCTGTAATTCTTTTGTTCATGGAGGTTATTACTTCAAAATAATTGAGTAAAAATTTTAATATTATTAAATTTATACATAATTAAAATAACATTATAATATTGCCAACAAAACGATTTGACACTATTGTGAACAATAAAATATGTCAATAAAAATTTTTAATTTGAAATTTTAATTTTCTTTAATAATAATTAATAATTTCTGTTTTTATTTCCTTTGAATCGAAAAAAAATCTGTCAATTGACTCATAAAATTATGACGTCATAATGTGTATTGACCATACAAAATGTATGAAGGAGTCGCATTTTCACAGCTCGATAAAAGTATCTAATTCGACCTGCGTGTCAAATACCCCATTTAGAATTAATTCAAGTGGCATTAATGGTTCTTTGTTCTATCAATATCGGGAAGAATTTTGGTGGAAAGTTGGTACAAATCTTTATGTTTGTAACTTTGGATTTTTTCAGAAATTATGCTAGTGACTACCTTCATTTTTATTTGCCTTTAATCCTTTTTATGTCCCACTGCTGGGCTCGGGTCTCTCTGGAGCATAGTCCACCAAGCTCCAATGCGGATTGGTGGAGTACTTAATGGGTAGGTACCAGCCTATAAGCACCTTAAGTATACTCACTTTCTATTAAACAGAAACCTTCACCAGTCCAAGAAGACAACACGGTGGCACCGCACGTGGAATTCTTCAATCCGAAGATGAGAGCAGAGCTGGAGGAGAAGGATGCAGCAGAGATGAGAAGAACTGGCGCTAAAGGCCCAGCACCTGGGGGTGACACTTGGGTGTGGCTGACCAGTTATTCCAGGGTTCCTGTAAGTATCGATTAATTTACTTATGATAACTCGTCAAATCGACCGCGAGAGCGATAATCCCCGGTGTCCCCTGCAAGAGGCAACTAATTGCCTTTCAACCTCCCCTCCCATCTCCCCTATCCCCTGTACCCCCAGAAGGGGGATTTGAAGCCAGTTTAAGTAAATTTTTTAAAAGCGAAAAAACTGGTAATAATGTTTATTTTTGTATTCAAATCGACAGCTTGAAGCGCAACTTTCAACATTTTCCAATCCGTCATCGAGTAATAACACTTAAATTTTGTATGGGATTTTGAACAGCGTTCCGTGGGCGTATTGGAAACTAAAAATTGTATAGGGCGAGTGTATTAAAGTGAAGTTAGGCACGTAACTCGATTACTTAACGTAGTTACTTCATGATAAGGCTACAGTTTAGCGTACGTTTAAAAGGGTATTGAATTAACGCCTGCAAATTTTTCTATTTATAACTTCAGTACAATGTGGTGCAAGGTTTCTGCAAGGCGACTCAAAAGTATTGTCCACCGGGAGTCCAGGGACCGAAGGGTCCAACTGGTCACCCAGGACCAAAGGGTGACAGGGGTGACGCTGGAGCTCCGGGCACGCCGGGCCACGCTGGACTCAGGGGACCACCGGGACCTAAAGGTATATTTTAACAGGCGAGGATCTGAAAACTGCAGCAACAGTTGCGATTGCCTTAACTTATGACCAATCGAAACTGGTTTCGATTTCTATTTCGATTCAATTCCTAGGAGAACGAGGGTTTCCCGGTAACCCAGGCCTTGATGGTCGAGACGGTGTGCCAGGGGAGCCAGGCCTGGACGGACTGTCCGGCAGGAACGGGGCTGACGGTGCCCCAGGCATGGACGGTCGTGACGGCATCCCTGGGAAGGATGGTAGTCCTGGCAAAAACGGAAAGGACGGGAAAGATGGTGAGGAAATAAAGGTTTTTTTTTTATTCTGTACCATCGTGGTGAACTATAATGTAACACTAATGGATAACTATGAATTATGATGATGATAAACTTTTAACTCCATGTTAGGTTTTTTAAACGCTTCAAACTCACAGCCCGGCACTAGGATCCCCTGTGTCGTGGGTGCGATGGCCACATACAAAGACAATTACACAAACACCCCGACCAAGAACAGAAATATAAATTCATCATGTCGCACGACCTTCAACCGTAATGCGACACGACCCTGAACTGTTAGTGTTCGAGCAATCCTGCGCGGCCATATTTTTTTTATTTCGCTCCCCGTTCGTCAGTCAGCTTTACGTCGCGCTAGAGCTGTCGGGTAATTTTTAATGCTCGCCTACGACTCCAACTTCCCGCGTTATAATCGTTTAAATTTCTTCCCCGCCGGGAATCGAACCCAGGACTCTTCGAATGGTGTACATGGTAACCACTACACCACACGGTTCGTCGTGTAAGGAGAAGTGTTGTATACAATGTTGAATAATTGAAACTGTCCCATTCTAAAATCTAGGTAGACCAGGTGCTCAGGGTCCTCCAGGTATCCGGGGTCCGAAGGGCGACCGTGGCCCGATCGGACCGAAAGGCCAGCGCGGGAACGACGGCCGAGATGGAGCAGCGGGGAGGCCTGGCCTCTCCATCTACAACTACACCAAGGAGAATCAGCTATTCATACCGCCTAGTTTTGCATGTAAGTTTTTTGAATAACTTATTTATGCGCTAGATTTTCGGTTCGACAATATTATCTAATGGATTCACATCGCCGACACGTTTATCTAACTACACCCCCACCCCCCGTGTGATATTGTTAAAATACATAATATGAAGCGCGGGGCCCCCGCTAGCAGTGTGGATCGCAAGCGATCACATTGTTAAGTGATGGGTGATCGCTAGGCAAATTCCATGCGCGCTTCCGTGCTTTGGAGGTAACAGTCGTTAAACCTAGTCAGAGGCCTTTTGGGCGGTTTAGCAACATTCGTCATGGGTTGGCCTCTAACCCGTATCTCCACCAATTCCTA
>DWQK01003242.1:0-11822 GCA_018231225.1 Noctuana stator | reverse complement strand
GATACGTAACTCGATTACTTAACGTAGTTCTTTATTATTCGTGATAGGGCTACTGTATAAGCTATACGCTATGCCTAAAGCAATACAGAAATAAATACATAATATATGATGTCAGGCTAAGCATTATCATAATGAGACACATAGTATTTTATTCCAAGAACCTACAGCAAGGTGACTTAACGAGTGTGAGTAATGTTGGAATAAAGAATAAACCGTCACTGATAATTTTAGCGCCTATCTGTCTATGTAATGTCTATTTTAGTTTCTCAAACAAAAGTGTCTCACTATGTTTAGGTACTTGATAAATAACATCAACCGTGTAAACTATATAAAAAAGGTTTTGAATTAAGTTTACCTCTTTTCTATAAATTAATATTAAATAGGGAAGATATTTAAGAGTTTTACCACAGCCACTCTTTAACTGAAAACCACAATACTACAAAGTATTGAGGCAACATTTTTATTTCTAGCAATGATCGTGGCAATCTCTGGTGGTACTTACACGTAACGGCATAGGACATAAATAAATAATTTATTAAATATAATGTAATAAACTTATTAATGTACCTACCCTACTTCTAGTTTTCAAACTACCGAATATTTTGTTATTATTATTTTAAACTCACGACAGCGCAGTGGGTTCTTATATTAGTTTAGTCGAACATGATATACTCGTATCTGTACGGCCAGATTTGTCTGTGACGTTATTTCTTTTTTATAACTACATCATTGAAATTTTAGGAACTAATAACCATTTTGTAATTACAGGAGGGATTAGACATTCTAGTCAAGTGTGAGGAGGCGGCTGATCTTCTGGAACACAAGATCATGGAGCATCGACAGGAGGCAGAGGTGCAAGGGCTCTTGAAGGAGGTGGTCGTGATGAAAGGCAGGATATCCAAGCTACTGGCCCAGGCGCGGCAGGGCTTGGTCACCATCCAGGTAAGAAAGGTAACAAGCTTTTTTTCATTTTATTTCTTCATTTTTCATTGATCTATTTAAATATCTTTTTAATTCAATAAGTTATTCGTAAACTTCTTGTTCCTATTATTTTTATTTGCACACATTTCTATATCTTTTACTTTAAAGTATATATAATAATATACATGTTTATTAATTTTCAGGATGCTAAAAAAGAATTAGCAAGTCAGGCCAAGGAAATCGAAGATCAAAAAGAAAAAATAAGCAAACTCGATCACTGGCTTGATACAATAAATAATGATCTAAAAGAATCTACAAAGCAATCTGATGTTCTTACTGAAGAAGATATCTTTAGGTATATAGAGATATACGAACGCTACATAAGAGAATACGAAGAATATGAAATTATATTAAAGTCTATTACTGTGATAAGTCGTGATAAATCTAGTCAATCGTTGTTGGAAAAAATAAATACCACGACAAGAACTTTGGAAAAAACAAGAAATCTAGTCATTGTAGAAATAGAAAGGCTGAGGAGTGTATTGGTACAATTACGAACCGTACCTGAAGTAGTCGAAGATGATATATCACAAACCGATAGGACTATTGATTCCACTTCGATGCCCGAAGAAGTAGTTTCACCAAGAGATGAGTTTGTCAAGAAAGACGTTAAAGTTCAAGAAATCGTTACTGAAAAAATTCCAACTGATAGTGAGCCTAGTAAAGTACAACCTGAGGTTAAAGACATTAAGACCCCAATTGTAACAGAAGAGAAACGCATCAGTACTAATATTGAAACCCAAACTGGAAAAAGCTTAATGTCAGAACCTCCATCGATGGCTGACAAATCTGTGATATGTCAACCTGATATTATAACTACACATGATGTTTCCATAACTTGTGCTCCTCCTCAGGAAGTTGAAGTACAAACTAGTAACCCCATATCTCAGGAAGGAGATAGACTTGAAAATATTCAAGTTAGGCAAACAATATCAGATGGACATGAGACCATTGAAATAGCTAGTCGGCCAATAATTAGAACACAAAATATTGATGACCAATCATTGCTCGTCGACGCAAAATATCAAGATGATAATATACACAGAGATACTCAGCTTAACATTACACACAGTTTACCACATTCATTTGAAACTGTGATGGTTGAACCAGATGAAACTACTACTGAAGTGGTGGTTGACGCTGACGGTACGAAGCGAATTATTGTAAAAAAAGTCAGAAAAACTCTAATAACGCGACAACAAATGGTGCACTCTCAACAACAACGATCACAGATACTATCAAAGGACCTACCCCCAGAACAATCCTTCTCACAAATTACATTAAAAGAGGACAAAGGCTTAGCGTCGACTGCACTCGATGAAGGTGTTTTGAAGCATATCCAGTACCAAAGTTACGAGAGTCAAGCTATGTCAGGTCTTCCAGGAAGTGAAGTCACCATTCAAGAATTTACCTCGAAACCAGATATGGTGATAACTATGAGTAAGGATATGAAACCTGACGAAATTCTTCAATTAGCCAAAGGGGAAATACAGCCTCAAATTCACACTTCTTCGTCAAGTGTTACAGCTGTTGTTCAGCAAGTCACTAAAAGAATTGTTAAAACCAGGCGACGCATAATACGACGTGTTGTTATCATAGATGGTAAGGAGCATGTAACAGAAGAAATTGTAGATGAGCCAGATAACGTTGAAGTGTATGAAGAGCAAGTGCCAAGAGTAATGATAAATGTCAAAGATGGAGTTCAATTTGAAGAAGTTGGTGATTTTGATGATAAAAGTGATAAGCCACCAGACGACGATCGTAGTTTTGACAAAGATTTCGAGCAATCCCATCAAGGTGACGAACAAAAAGATGACTGTAATATATCAAAAAGTGATTCGCTAAAAAAACAATTGAGCTCAAAGGATGATGTCCATCAATCGGATATAAAGGATAAAGAACTTCTAAACTTGGTGAAAGATTTAGCACAAAAAGAAAATGAAGACGTATCAGTATCTTCAAAAGCACTGTCCCCCGAACATACTGTCAAAATCTCAGAAATTATTGATGAAATTCCATTACCTTCACAAGTAGCTTTTGATTCAGGTTATCAAGTACAAGAACCTACTGAAGGACAAATTACTTCTGTCAGTGGTGCTATTTCAACAATTGAGTCAACGTCTTCAAATGTTAGCACCATGATACAGAAAGTTTCGAGAAAAATTACTAAAACTAGAAAGCGTATCATAAGACATATACAAATTATCGATGGCAAGGAACATGTTACTGAAGAAGTTATTGAAGAACCTGATGATGTGGAAATTGTAGAAGAAGAGCCACAAGTTTCACATTCTATTCAACATCATGGGATGAAAACAAAACGAATAAAAATTGTTCGTCATGTTCAAATAATTGATGGAAAAGAACACATTACAGAACAAGTTATAGAAGAACCAGATGATGAAGTAGAAATCAGTTATGATGACAAATCCCTTTTGGAAAATGATCAAAAAGACATTATTTTACAAGAAGGATATCAGAAAGACACAAGCGTTGTTGACTACACGAACAGCTTACTAAGAAGTGAAGTAAGTCAGTCAGCTATGATGCTTGACAAATCAAAATCAGAAGAAATACAGAGTCAAGAAGTACTCAAAGATACTCTCATGGATAAAAATATTATTGATAATATTATGTCTCCAAAAACCACAAATAAGGATCTTGTAAAAGAAGAAGTAAGTGTCCCCAAATATGTAAAATCTGTTAAGGAGGATGATTCAAAAATATCCCATGAATTTTCTACGCAAATATTAGATACAGATAAACAGAAAGCATGTGACATGACAGAAAAACATGTTATTGACCCAGATAACTTACAGAAAATACATAACATCGAAGAAATGGAAGTTAAAATCTCACAACCCGCTGAAGATATTTTAAAGCGTCCTAAAGATGTTGTTCAGAAGAATGCTACATTACCAATGAAAGACGTTTCAATAATTGATATGACTAAAAGCTTAATTGGCAGTGAAATTGATCATTCATCTGCTTCACAGCTGTCTCAGAAAGAAAAAGTTTCTCCAAAAAAATTTGAACCAATGCCAATAGATGTAGTGATTGAAGATCCAGTGAAAGTTGTTCCTACTACAACAACTGACCTGCCAGTTACACAAGAAGGTATTCAAAAATCAAAAATTATTGAATTTTCTAACATAGAACAGTCCTTTGGTGACATTGCAACAGTTTCTCCTATACAAGAAATATACGAAGAAGTTAAATCTCAATCTGATGAACCAATTTTAATATCGCAAGCATCGGTAATCGTTCCTGTAAGTGAAACTAAAACAAAGACAACTGTTGAAGACACAATTTCACTCTTAGAAAGTGAAAGTGCTTTAAGACAAATACCAGTCCAGAAAAAAGAATTGAACGATAGAGAAACAGAAACAAAGTCTATAAACGTATTGAAACCAGTGCTACCCGAAGTATGTGAGACAGAGATATCTAATGAAAAATATTTCAAATCGTCAAAAGATGCTAATCCTATCCCGGAAGATATCAAAGACGATAAGATCGTAGATCAAAATGAACTGATGAAACTTAAGGAAAAAGAAAGCGAACTCAGTTTTATAACTGATGATAAAATTGCTACTGACGTACCTCACAAAATACTCCATGAAATACATGAGGTTCCAGAACCCGAAGACAGAATAATTATAGTAACAGAAGAGTTACCTGTTACTGAAATACCTTCATCGCATTTAACAAACTTGACCCATAAGGAAACAAAAACAGTGACAAGGTTAAGAAGACGAATCGTCAAGCATATACAGATAATTGATGGTAAAGAACATATAACTGAAGAGGTTATCGATGAACCAGAGGAAGTAGAGGTGATAGAGAATGAGCCGATAACCCATGTTATACAAGAACAAGGAGTAAAAACAAAGCGTATCAGAATAGTAAGACAAATTCAAATAATTGATGGAAAAGAGCATGTTACAGAACAAATTTTAGAAGAACCAGGTGCTGAATATGTTCCTGATTCGACAATAACAGCTGAAATAAATGTCCATATTTCCAAACCAGATATAACTGACGTAAGTACTAATTTAGTCCCGGTAAATCAAGACAATATTCTTACTGCTACCAAAAAAATAATAGAACAAGAAAGCAAACACGAGCCACAAATATCAGTTCCCATTGAAAACGTACAACTTTCAGAAGATGGTATTTCTTCTAAATATTTGTTAGAAAAGCTTATAGAAAACAAAAAAGAACATATAATAACATCTCACTCTGTGTCAAAATCTTCAGAAATTAAACAAGATAGACCTACAAAAATAGATGAAGAAAATCTTCAAACTAAGCAAGAAGAGACATCTAATAAAGGCATTAAAAAACCACAGCCAGAAGAAAGTTACACAAAACTTGAACATCCAGTTAAACCTGCATCAAAAGATGATTCAAAAACACTGAGGATCACTGAGGAGTTTATACCTCAAGAAGGATCAGAAATATGCATAAGTGAAATAACGGAGACTGAAAAACATACTATGCAGGAGCAAAAACCAGTGGAACCAACATTAGAAATAGAGGAAGAAATAACAAAAATGTCTGAGAGTACAGAACAAGTTCTCGAAGAGAGTGTACCTTCAGAATTTAGTGAACAATCATCTGCAGTAGAACATCCAGAAACTGTAAACGACAATCAGGTTATTGTTAAGCAAATTTTAGAAACTATTGATGATGAGTCTAAAAAGTCATCAAGTACAGCAATGGAACAAGTTCCTGAAGAGAAGGTCTTTACAGAATCACACAAAAAGTTTTCTTCGGAAAACCTTGAAAATAATATGGCAATTGTGTATGACATTAGTGGATTTATTGAAGGTGAAAAATACGATAACTTCCTGCGTACAACTACTCATACATCAGACGATTCTGCGGTTAACAATAAACAAATCCAGTTAGACACCAAACAAACTCAGCCAGAAATATATAACACGATGAAAGATACTATAAACAAAGTAGAAACGGTGCAACATGCAGAAAGCGTTGCCATGGAACTTAAACATTCAACTACAGGGAAACCAATTAAGGATGTAGATAGTGCCCAGTTTAGTACTGAACAAATACGAACAGAATTAACACCCGAAGAAAACGTTTCAAGCTTAACAACAAAACAAGTAATTCAGGAAAGTTGTAAGCCTGAGATCGATGAAAATAAAACTCAACACAAGTTAATACAAAAAGAACCTCCAACTCAGTCGCCTGTGCTAGTTGAACCAGTCAAAACGGGTACGATGCTCACGGAAACATACATCACAGAAAGTTCAAAAGCTCCTGACGTATCCTATGTACAACAGTTTGAACCGCATATTCCAAAATTGTCTGAAAGTATTGATAAACTTATAAAAAGCGATAGTAAAGATGTACTGGAACCAAAGTTAATGCCATCACACGCTTTAGAATCTATTATTGCTAAGCCTTACACAGAGAAACCAGACGTTAAGTATGACATTAATTTGTTTATTGAATATGAAAGATATGATACACACTTACAGACAACGGATAAATCCGATCTTCCTACAGTTTCAAGCAAACAAATAAAGACTCTAGATATTAAAGATAGTAAGCCAGAAAAATCGACCCAGATAACGGATATATCGTTGTCTCTTACTAAAAAGGATAAGAGCAAAAAGTCTGATCCCACAATACAATTGGAAGTCACAATTGACGATACAAAACCTAAGAAACCTTCTATGGTCAAGAAAGTTGTCAAGGTAGACTTACCGGCTGAGGTTACTATTACAGAAAAACACACTAAGTTAACAACAGTAGATATTTCTAAGCAAGATGAACCGACTGCCAAACCAGCCGTAGAAGAAACAGTAAAAGAGCCGAAACGAAGTAAAAAAAGAAAAAAGCGGCCATCTGAAGGTGGTGATTCTATAGAAATCGAGTCTCACACAGAATCAGAGAAAAGCGTTATTGGTACAGACAGTTCTTCACTAAGTCATTACGTAGAATTACCATCGTCACCTTTAGTAGAGTCTCCAAAACCTTCGAATGACCTAATAGAAAAACCATCAATACCAGTTGAAGTTAAAGAAACAGTCGAAACTGAAACCATTTCACCCGTTATTGATTCCGAACTAATTATTGAAGAACAAGGCTATGAACCTGAAGATATATCGTTAGATCCTATTCCTTCTCCTGATAAAAAGAAAAAGCAAAAGAAACGTAGACCACATGCCGTGAGTGAAGATACTGTATATCCTAAACAAAGTCCTACTGAAGAGGAAACTACAATCACATCTCCTACAGAGATGGCAGAAGAACCTCAACAGCATAAAAAATCAAAAAGCAAAAAAGGTAAAAAGAAGCCGTCATCCGCTGAACTTGAGGTCGTAAGTCCATTGGAATTGGAAGTGAAATCAAAAACTCCGAAAATAGGCCACGAAATTATGGAAACTTCACCTCGTGAAGAGTCTTATCATACTATTAGTGAAATATCAGATATAAGTACCGTAAAAATTGTCGAAGAATGTGTTAAAAGTAGTCCTGAAATGATTCAAAAAGAAGTTTCTACAACTGTAACATTCCCAGTTCCTGTTGTTGAAGAAATTCCTACTCAAGAGTATTCGGTTCAAACATCACCAGAATTAGCAGAGTCCGAAAAAGAGGAGAAGATTGTAAGTCCTAAGCCCGACCTGACTGACACTGAATTACAGACGTCTCCTACACCCGTTAATGAAGTAGTAATCCAAACATCTCCAATAGATGAAAAAGAATCACACACACAAACATCAGAAGAGATACAAATTGTAGAAAAGGTAGAGGTATCAGATTCACAAATGCAAACTAGCAGGACGGAATCGCCTGAGCAATTAGTTCAAACTGAAGCTACGACTCAAGTAATTCCGAGAGATATTGCGGAACCCGAAGAAAAGTTCTCACAAACATCTACTCCAGAAGATGATTTGAATAAAGAAGTAGTAACAGTTATTACAGAATCTCGTGAAATCCAAACTTCCCCACTACCACAAGTGCAGAGAGATGAAAAAGGCACTGAAGTAATTATTGAAACCACTGACACTGATATACAAACAGTAAGACATGAAATTGTTGATCAGGAAACATCTACTTCACCTATCAAAGAAAAAGAAGTAACAGAAATTAGCATACAAACGCCTGATATTCCTTTAGTGAGTACTTTCACACAGTCGGATGAACCAGAACAAATAATCGAACAGCCAGTTGAAATAGATCTTAGAGAAAAACCCTTGCAGTTAGATATTATTAAGAGAGAGGTTAATACAGTTGATAGTACGCAACAAACATCACCGAGAGTAATAACCGAGGAATATTCACCAATAAGAGACGTGCAACTTGAAAAAGAAATTGTAACTGTTGAGAGTGCCCAACAAACTTCTCCAAGAGAACAAATATCAAGTGACATTCCCATATTAGATGCGTCTCAAAAAACTATAACTACTGTTGATGGATCACAACAAACAACCCCAAGAATATACACAGAAGAATCATTATTTAAACCTGAAGTTACTTTCAATAAAGATATCGTATCTACTATTGACAGCACCCAACAAACATCTCCTAGGATTTATTCTGAAGATTCCATATCGACATCTACCGACGAGCCTTATGAAGTACATTTGCGGGCACAAATTTCCATTCCTCGAGCTACATCAGATTTTATTGATAGTGAACGTCAGGCTCAAGAATCACCACAATCTGTACTAAGTGATAAGCATAGACAGAAAAAAAAGAAATATAAGAAAAAAGCAGAATCACCTTTACAATCTCCAGGAAGTCTTTCAGACCCTATTAATGCTGAACTATCCATTTCAGTTACACCGACCAGTGATGATTTATCAAGCAAAGACACTTCTTCTATAGATGAAGGCATTTCACACTTAGCCAGTCCCGTTCTTCCAACGAGGCTTGAAAAAGTAGTAACACAACATAAGCCGACATACTCTGATGTTGTTCAACGATCTAAATCTAAATCACCTTCCCCTAGCAAAACCATTGTTATGAAAACTGGCAAAGCCAAGTTACTTGACACTCTTGAGAAACGGACTCAATCAATTTCTGATCCACCAAAAATTAGTCCAGATGACACTATGACTGTGGCTCTAATAGAACCTTCTGTTGAGAAATCTTATGATCTGGTCGTTAACAAAGAACTAGATGAGGTTAAAAATGCTCTTGCAAATAACGACCCACAGAAAGTCGAAAAGAGTATTATCATAGTTATAGAAACGATTTCTATATGGTTAGAAGAAATCCAATACAAGATTCAAAGAGATGTTGTTGTCGGTGGAAAACCAACAGACGAGACAATGAGGCTCAAAGCACTAGAAAGCTACGTTCAGAATCTAAAAGAAATCGTATATGTCACCGAAATAAATGATGAAATTATTACTTTGATTGAGACTTTAACGGGGCAAGTGGCCGCAGTTAATACTTTGAGTAATCAAAGCTCAGTGAAAGTAAAGGAAGTTGAATCGGACTGGATGAAATTTTTGGAAGACACAAAAATATTATTTTTTTCAGTGGAAAGAATGAAAAACAGATTAGATGATTTAATTCTGTCAGATATGCCGATAGCCCATAAACTGGATGTCCTTGATAAAATCGAATCGGATAATGCTGACAATTCTGTAACTAATAAAAAATTATTACGTAGGTTTAAGTCCTTGGTTGGATCAAATCCAAAGAGACTATGTCCCAAAAAGTTATATATGAGTGATGATGACATAAGGCAAATTGAGAATTCTATCAATCTTGAAAGGGATCGCCTTATACAACTAAGCTCATTAGCTGAAGAATATGAACAAACGCTGCAAGATTTTGGACAGATTACAGAAGTAGCTGAAGCATTATTAGATGGAAAAATCATAGTTTCAGATTTGGATCACCTTCACGAAGAAATTCAAAAACATAGGAAATTTTTCGTAAATCTTAGTCACTGTAGAGCTATTTTAGAGTCTCTAGAAGATAATTTAGACAATGAGACGAGAGCGAAGTTTTCTGCATTACATAATTCGCTTCATGACAGAGCTACGACTATAATAGATAGAGCTGCTGGGCGAGCCCAGCAAATGACGTTGGCGGCATCAAGATGGGGCGTACTGGATCAAGGTATGAAAGCTGAACAGCAGTGGCTAACTGTTGCCCAACAAAGAATTCCAGATCTGACTAACGTGACATCTATTGACCATGAACAGTACATCAATCTTTATCAATCAATCAGCTTAGATGTTTCACATCACTATGCGAAAATGCTTCGATTGTTGTCTATAACAGAAGGCCTCCAAAATCTTATTGTGTGTTCAGGACTAGAAGTAGAATGTTCTAGAGCTTTAGATACCTTATTGACGCTTCAAGAAGATGTAGACTCAAGGCTTACGCGCCTCACGGCGTTCAAAGAAAATTGGATTACGTACGACAGTCTCATTGACAGAATAGAAGGTTGGATGAAGTTAGCAAACAGGGAACTAGAATATATTACACCAGAAAATATAACAACGACTAGTAATTTGCGACGGTTCTGGGAACTAAAGGCTCAACATGAAATGCACAATAATCACAAAAATGAAGCCGGTGTTCAGTTTGAAAAGGCTTTGGAAATACTTCCTATATCGGATGAAATGGTACAACGACAATTCTTTTCTAAAATCGAAGATAGATGGCGTGATTTGTCTAACCGAATCGGCGACATACATTCCACGGCAATCCAAAATATTTCAGACCGGGATGTGTCGTCGGTAGAAAAATTAAACATATTGGAACAAGAACTCCGAGAACTTCGATCAGCACTGGACGGTCTGAAAGGAGTCATTAAGAACGAGGAAGAACTAAACCTATATATCGAAAGGCTTCAAGTAATGACCGGTCGTATAGACAGGATACAGAATGAGCTCGGGCGTTTGAGCTTGCTACCTACTGCAGAATCTGAGCGACTGGGAGCTCTGTTAACACAGTCAGGTATTCTAGACGACCTAATAGCTGAAGAGCTGGAGCGAAGCCTGCTGTTGAAGGAGAAAATTGTGCAAGTACAAGCTGGAATTATTCGCTCTCAGAAGAGCCAGCGACGCGCTCGCCTCACACTAGAAGAGTGTGAGGCAGCGGAATGCCTCGGCAGTGATGTCGTGGAGAGAGCTTCGGAAACGTGCAAAAGACTGTTGGAAGACCTGGCATCGCAATGGAGAGACATCCTAGCCTTGAGGCAAGCACTCCACACCCTGCCAATATCACTGCGCGTCTGTGTATCACCTACTGGCGTTGAACGAGATATTTCGGCGTTGCAGGTAACACGAAAGAAGTTATATCTATAGTAGAATTTAAACGTCGTACACTCATTGTCCTTATATGAGACCAGAAAAAGTTTTATTTGTTCATAATATTATTGTGCTATCTCAGGAAAATCATGCGGAGTTGGAGACGGCATGCAACGAGTTGAGCGTCCGTCTGCGCGCGAAAGTGCAGCTGTGGAGACGGTACGAGAGACAGCTGGAGCTGGTGCACGGAGCTGTCCGGGAAGCCGACTACATGGTGGAGCTGCTAACTGTCCAGGGTCAGGTCGATTACGATCGACTGCTCAAGGCCACCGAGAAGCTGGAAGTGAGTAGATTATTTCCTTTTTTTCTTCTTAAAACTGCTGTTTCGATACAATAACAATAATCATAATGTTTCTAAAACCTTTTGTGACAAAATTTTAACAAAAGCGACCCATGTGGTGTAGTGGTCACCGCGCCAGTCCAACATTCGAAGAGTCATGCGTGCAATGAAATTAGGTTTCTGTGCCTCTGTGTGAGCGATTGTGTGTGTCCTTGGCAGCCACGAAAGGAAATCCGAGCGTGGAGTTATGAGTG
>DWQK01003241.1:0-11823 GCA_018231225.1 Noctuana stator | reverse complement strand
GTGGCTCCTACAAACGGCACATTGGACTCAACACTATTGTTAATAATTTGAAGGTAAAATAAATAAGAACATATAAAAACGCGTTTTTATATAACGCTTCTGTGTATGTTACTTAACTAAAGAACCCTTGAAACAAATTGAAAACACCTTGAAAGTTTGTAAGACATATGAAACCAAATTATCATACAGCGCATGCTATAAAGTGACACTGACTTTAACAATTTCTTACTTGTCTATGTCCAGCTGCGGAGCAACCATCCGACTGATTGCCAATTAGATACGATTGTTTTCATAGCGCCTTGCGACCGATAATACTCTTTGATTCAATCCAATGCACAATGCTTACTCAGGTAAACTAAATTTCATCTCCCAATGTAAAATCATGATGCTTGTTCAAGTTAATAAACTGAATTCTCTTTTGATTCAAAAGTATCTTTAGTATTACTGAACACGAGTGAAAATCCAGCTAGTGTTACATTAAAACCTATTTCAATAGGCCCCTATAAGTATGAGTGTTCAATAGTATGAATATTTATAGTTTACAAACGTCGATCGATTCGATCTCGAGCTCCTCTAACGCACTTTGCTTTAGTGAAATTTAAAATTTTAACTCTGTGTTAATGTAAAATTGTAATTATGGTCACTATATTGAATAGAAACATAATTATTTATCAGGGTAAGTATCAGAAGATAGAATTAATAGCTTCAGTTTATTTTTGTATAAGAAACATTGTCCCATAAAATTTAATAGAATTTACTAGAACAAAATAGTAATAATTAATAAAAAAATACTGAATTTAACTCTTACAGTCAATAAAAATAACTGTGCTCCACCACACTTATTAAACAATATATCATGAGTATCTACACGTGGGGAGGCTTTACCGTATTTTACGGAGCAGTAATCTGTCGTTGGGTAAGATTTTCGGCAATTACCTTAATCGGCTTACGAGTGTGCGAGCGCTGACGTCACTAGGCAACAAAACCACTAATCTTGCTGTAATTGCCCCTTTAAGGTACAAGTAGGTACTCTCACCCGATATCTTACGGTCTTCAATTTGTGATACATATTACAATATAGTTTGGTAAATAACTAATTTATGGGGTCGTCAGAGTATATGTGTCGAGAATGTTATTGTTAAAGCGAAGTCAGCACAAATTAAATTTGTGGTTCGAATTGTATTAATTTGTTGTATATGTAACTACCTATAAATGTTCCGGTAGTTCTTAGAAATATTTTCAATCTGTTACCTTACACGTATAGTAAAAACAGTACCTAACGTTAAATATATTCAAAAGTTAATTACAATATGTATTACTGATTAAACACTCAATTAAAACGCTTTTATTTACCTAAGATACCTAGTTAACTTACGCCTACCCTTTTTTTGGTGAAATAAAAAACATTGAAACAAATTAAGTTTATAATTCTTGAAATTAATGTAACGATAGGAAAAACTTTGAACGGAATCGTATTAAGAAACTTGCTTACTGAAAAAACCGTCTAGCTAGGACCAATTTATAACCTGTTCAAAGCACTAAAGTGAATAAAAACTATTTCTATACGAAACCGAAACAGATCGTTCCAAGGCATAAAAATACAAATTATGACATATGAAAAATACCTTCTGTCCATCAATGTAACCTTTTAGACAGTTATTTATAAGTCGGTCTAGGTACCTCAGTGTCATTATTCATTGTTTAGAAAGGGCGTATGTGAATGAACTCTAGATTCCGTCGACGGCGAATATTTTGAGGCAATCAGGCTTGTGTTTCCAATATGTGAAGGGTAACTAAGCTTTCTCCTCATTATTTCAGACTGACAGGTGCATAAATAATTTATTTAGTGTATAGAATTCTGATACCTGTATAGGATTGTGCTGATTAATGTATAGAATTTGAAAATAATTCGTTTATTTTCGTGCTAGTAAGTTCTACGGAGAGGTAAGTGCCTCCTTCGTCCTTATTTATATTGTGGAACAATATTGTATATAATCTTTCGTATCGTCAATATAAAAATAAATAAACCATAACTTTTTCTTAGAGGATTATCCATGATGTCTTCAAAAAGCCAAATGTAATTAAGAAATTAAAAGACTTATTTTAGAGTTTGTGAGCAAAAAATTCAATTTTAAACATACTTACCATCGCAACTTTTGCGTATAAAAATATGACACAAATATTTTAGAACTGCGGTTACATTTAAAAAGAAAAAAAACATATTTTGGCAAAGATATATAGTTACTTAACAACTTTTACTCGTGCACTTTCCGGAAAATCTTGGGAAGTCCCTTCAAGATTTTAAGTAATGTAAACAGCCTCGTCAAAAGGATGCTTCGCTATCATTTTCGGGGTATTTTCAGATGCTTTTAAACGTAACAACACGAGAGTGTATCGGAAAAATGACAAAACCAACTGCGTAAAGACTTAACCCCCGTGAAGTGAGGCATTAGATACGCTTCATCGGCTTCTCAAGAGCTGATGGAACTGATTGGCCAGCTTTGCCTTAACAATAGCTTCATTTAAACATATCATAATAACTCATGTACAACAACGCTCACTCAAATTTGAGCTTTCTTAAAGTGAAGTAAGGCATAGTTTTGCTTCAACGGTAGCTGTGACGTACGAGTTGGTTCGGCGTAGAAATAATACATCTGCTTAGTCGGATTTTATGTTTCATTGATTGGCGTTGTTAAGAGTCATCGTAAGGGTAAGTCGGAATGCTTTCAAATGCTTTGCAAACTGGTGGGTTACAAAAAATAGAAACAGTTATCTGATATCAAAAGCTCTCCCTTTTGCAATGCGGGGGATTTATTTATCGATTTGTATTACTTTATGTTTGTTATCTTCATGTTTGAAATTTGCTCAAAAAGCACTCTCAACAAATCACCGACAGAATAAAATCAAAATATTTATACAATTAGGCGCAAATCTTCATCGGTGTCGGTTTTTGCTTCATATCATCATCGACCCATCACAGTCCCACTGTTGAACACGGTTTTCCACCCAACTATGAGAAAGATTTTTAGTCCACGTGTGGACTCTATACTATATAAAGTAAGAACGAATAGTTTAAATATATATAGACTGCAGTTCAATGTCTTAATAATAAAAATACAATAGCGAACTGGAATTTGATATAACCGTGACGTTTATGGAGACAATCAACTCGCCGTAATTGACGAAATCAAAGACGAATGCCAGAATCCAGTCGTGATTCGCCAGATATTGTGAGGACAATACATTGAGAGGACGCGAGGGTTGCTTTCTGCACGTGAGACATTTGATATGTTACACTCCGTGATATAATTATACTGAAACAATCTACAGGATGATATGTTGGTGATTGAAAGAGGCGTTTATAATTTAAAGTGACAAATGAGTGTAATTTAATGTAGTAATTCCAGTGGCATGGCATGGAAAAAACGAGATTCAAAATCATTTCTGCTTGTCATAATCTGTTGCCATGCCATGTCTTTAGTCAGCGCTGGACTAAATTTAATTTACATTTTGAGACGTGAGCACGTGCAACTTTAGTTTAGTTTGTCTGAACGAGATGGCTCTCGACCCGCCCCGGCTTCGCACGGATGCAATGCTGATACTAAATACACTACGGAAAATCTGTGAACATTTATACATATAAACCTTCCTCCTCAATAACTCTATCTATTAAAAAAAACCGCATCCAAATCCGTTGCGTAGTTTTAAAGATTTAAGCATACATAGAGACAGAGAAAGCGACTTTGTTTTATACTATGTAGTGATATGTACTTTGTGTTTTCTTTCTTTGTACTTATATGGTATGCAAGAGTTACTCTAACATATTGTATTATATGAGAAAGTATATTACAAATGCATATGGTTTGCAGTGATATTTTAAATACAGTCACGTTGCGGCGCAGGCCAATAAACACAATTTATCAGATCTTCATAAATTACGCGTATGCTCGTATCATCTTCATGTAGCGTTATTTTTAAAAGGGTAACTTTGTCCTTTTAACTTTATTTTCCAAGAGACCTTAGAGTGTGGAGCCAAGAATAATAAACATACAATAAAAAGTTATTGCAATACTTTATAAACTATTTTCTTCTATGAAGTCCCGAAGGAGTCTTACATTTTTATTCGTAATAGAATTTTGTAAATACTCAAGACAGGCGTCTTGTTCCCTAAACTTTTGCGAAGAAATAGTTTCAAAATCCAATAATCTAAATGGACTGCAAAACTCTTTTGAAAATATATGAGGAATGAGATAATTTAAAAAAAAGTTTTTTTAATCTAAATGCTTGAAGTCTTAGTTATTTGTCAACATTGATAGGCCTAATTAAAGCTTTATACTTTTAAACCATTGTTTCAATTGTTTGAAAAATCTTATCTTATAAGAACTTAGAAATTAATTGAAACATTAACTTAATAATAAATTATGTCAGAAACATTCCTTTCATATAACCTGTCACATAATTGTAGCGTATGTGCCATAGCATACATACTCTGCATCTCTGTGTGGCTCTGTTGATCAGCTTACGTCACTGTCAATGTCATTAGAGAAAGAGCGTGAAGGCGGGAAACACTAGTTATAGACATGGCGTGTAGTGGGTATTACTAAAAGCGGTAGATGTATGATAAGTCAGACACGGGGACATTGTCGAGCTAGGGAAATATAAATAACAGGACTACTACAATAAGATTTACCAAAAGTTAGGAACATACTGTAAATACAAAATATGGAGTGGCCATTCATGGCCGGCGCTCGCATTATTAAGCCCGTCCACCATAATAGGTACACGATGCAGAAAACAAGCTCGGTACAATGAAATGACGTTAATATTCGTCTACTACAATAAAAACACGTATATGACTGCTTTTTAAGAGATTCACATAGCAGTAATATTATTATGATTTATTTATTTTTTATAAATTTGATTTTATAATAAGTCAAAGAGTGTGTAAAACTTTTTTATTCGTCTAATTTTTTTTTCCTCCAAAAAATGATACCCATATGTATTTAGTAACTACACGCCCGTTTTTTCATCACAATTAATTGTAATGATAAATTTTATACTTTTTAAGTAAGTTTTATAAAAAGTGTAAGTACGACTATGAAACATACGAATATACCACACACAGAAATATACAGTGGTTATACTGGTCATACTAGTTATATTGGTACCTGTTTCAAGTATCTAAGAGTATGTGCTTATGAGCACAAAATCAAGTTATTAACCAAGTCAATTAACTATTCGCGTATCAAATATCTTTCCCAAATATTATGTTATTAATACAAGCTAAACTATGTTCAATTAGTTCGGTCTAAGCAATCGCGTTCAAAGTAAATAGATGTATAGATTATACACATCGGTCTCGATCCGCCTTAATTCAATTACTTTGACGGTATCGACGTTTCATCTATACACGTCTTAAATTATCGACTTGTACCTATGTCAGATTCATTACAAGTGTTTCGTTTTAATTATTAACCTGGTAATAAACGTTTAGATGCATCAGGATGAGTGATTAAAAATTGAATATTAAATAAACGCAATAACTCATTTAATGCAATGTTAACTAAATGGTTAAATTTTCATGAGTGAGACAATTTTCTAGACATTCCTTTTTATATAAATTTTGCGAAGTGTGAAAATCCGTTTAATTTTTATCAAATGATAACGAATTTAGAGACAGTTGTAGCTATTTTCAAGTATTTCTATAATCGTTTTTAAATCATAATTTTCATACTAAAATATTGAACTATAAGTCATTTAACATGAAGTCGTCGATCTTTAAAGTATTTAGACGACGCATACGACCAAATTAATAGTATACAGGAGTCACCTTTGTTCTCATAGAGACAATGTAATTACATCAATAAGCTAGCTAGCCTCCCTAATGGATGCGCCGTGTACATCGCCGGGCCCGACGGTGTTTACCAAACGCAATTATTACCCACGTCCATTTTGCAATATGAGATTTAAAGCCCAAATTAACTGAATTAGAAACCGGTATTTCAGACCCTTTGACTTGAACCTTTGATTTTCGCCTGGTCGTCTATTATTTTGGACAATACATATTATGTACGTCTATACAATGATATTTCACATTCTTACTTTGCTTTATTAACAGTTTGTGTCAATTTTCTGTGCAAGAGATTTCTCGCAATTTTTTTCTGATAAATAATTTATGTAGATTATCCTATGTCTCCGAGTAATGTTGTGTAAAATAATGTTCTAATTTATCGTTTTCGTTAAACTTTTATTTTTAAATAGAGAAAATCTAAAATATAGATAAAATAATGCTACGATCATGCTACGATAACATTATTAAATTTGTTACTGTTTACAGCAATACACCATAACACCGTAGCAGTCGTAGCAAGTTTCGTAGCCCTATATTGTAGGTAAGCTAAATAATTACTAAACTGAATATAACATTTTAACGGTTCATTAAGCAACTTACTAAGATTTGCTTTATGTCTGTCGGTTCCTTCATTTTGTTTGGCCGCTCGTTTGTCGAAACAGTAATAAACAGTTAGTAGACAGTTAAAATTCCTTTAGGATATATGGTAAATACTAAAGTCGCTCCAACACCAAGTACAAAAATAGAAACTTTTTTTATTATATTATACAAAAAGACCATTTATAGCGTTATTTTGTTTTACATGCGAATCCGACTCGCACTTGGCCGGTTTTATAGTATACATTTTTAGCTCTATTACATGAGCAAGAATCTAATAATAAGCCATCACGTAGCCACAACAATGGCAAATCAGTCGTCTGTTATGGACAATTTACAATTTCTCGGTCAGTTAAAGGACTCTTTCAGGGGACCACAATAGTGTCCCCCGCAGACTCTGGTCCGGTCCAAAACAAGGGTTTTTGTCCCAATTATAGTGCGGATGCGTAATTACTTCCACTAGGGTCCACTATTGAAACGTCGAGGCGTAAACATGAGGAGAATTAAACCTGATAATTATAATTAAAATCCGACCATCCTCACCGATATTAAATCTTTTGTTTTTATTTTATCTAAACGTGATCCTGTAACAGATACTAGATAATTTAATTAATTTAGATTTTTATGTGGGATGAGTTCATAAATTACTTTTATATTGCTAAGTTATTTATATTTTAGCAAACTTATTAAATCATCTGTTTATTATACATTAATTACTACTAAGTATAGAAAGAACGTAAACGATTTTACTAACTTATGCACATTTTATTACAATCTTAAGTTTTATAGCAAAATAAATGTTTTAATACCTTTCATGCTACAAGCTGTAACTAATGGCAACTTTAATTTGCAGTTTCTTAGTAAAGTTAATAAAGGCGTCTCATTAAACAGTTTCAAAGTAGTGTAAGACGAAACTTTAGTGCACGCCTGGTAGTTACCCTGGTAAACATTAATCAGCACTAGGGATGGGTTAGTATGTGGAAAATAAAAATCGACATTGACAAACTACGAATATCGTTTGCATGCTTAATTGCTTTTAATACTATTCATATGTGAAATTATTCAATATGAATAAACAAATCAGTGACGCGCATACTATTAATATTTCTCATGAAATGATGAATTGATTGATACACTCATAAATTTTACGGCTTAGTTTGAAAGAAAAGAAAACATGTTTCATAATGTGTCTTTCGAATAGTTTTTATTGTACCAAATGACTTTTACTTTTCATTTTATATTTATTGAGAATTCTCAAATGTCGTAATACTATACATATTTTTTTATCACAGGTAAACGAAAGGTAAATAAAAATTTTACTCAAAATTTAAAATAGACCTCTTAATTAGGCACCTGTTTTTCGATGTTATATTAAACCATACTGAATTTTTGCATCAAAAAATTTCAAATATCGGAAACATTCGAACAATTCGGGAATTAATTTTTTACCTCCCATCTCTATAGCCGTCCGGTTAGTCGGAAAACTCGTGCCTTTCACAAATGCGCCCAATCAGATCCTGGCCTTTCATTTTCTAACACAATGGCTGCTTGGATAAAATGCGAAATAAGATTCTTAATGAAAACTATCGCCTATTAAAACTACCCCGATATTAATCTATTATCATAAAGTCACTTGCACACGTTCAGTATTATGAGGCAGTTGTTCTATTAACTAATTTTGAGATAAAAGAGTGTCAGTTCAGCACGAATGAAGTTTACGAAGCCTTATATGAAAACTAGAATAATAAACTCAAAGTAAATTCCAATAAAAGCGCGTCCTTGACAAATAAAAATGGAGTCAGATATGTTGTAAAAGTTTCAACTTAATTAGGCTATTCGTATGATTTATTACATGTATAATATAGTTAGATACCTAACAACGTTTTGCTTAACCAAATAATGTATTACTACAGTTTTTGTACAACTTACTTAGAATATAACATAAGGAAGTAAGTGACATACTCATAAATGTTACTTTTATTTATTTAAAAAATTATTATAATTTAAAATCATGCAAAAGATGAAGCTTGCAAACCATGCAGGTTTAATATGTCTAACGGGCTTTTCATATACTTATTATCTTATATAGATAGCAGGATTATATTTTGCTACTATATAATAAATGCATATTATAAATATAAATTGTTTGAGATATCATTGAAATATGTTTGGAGCATAGTTCCAAGTCTCCGTAATGGTAGATATGGTAATTTGGTTATACATATATATATTTATCTGACTTACCAAGCTTTGTGAGTGAAATGAGTTTGACGATGCCATCATGCTAGTCCACCGCCGAAGCCAAGACTACATACTAATCATCAACATATTAATCGTTTACCACTTACTCGCTTGTGTTCAGACTACTCTATAAGACGTTTGGCCATTTCCATTAGGGTGACTTCGGTCGCAATCGACTGAGCGCCATTAAATAAATACCGCGGTCAAGATAAATGGATTTCTCGCAGATTAGATACGAACGATGTTCGGAAATTGATTTGTCTGAAAAATCTAACCTGTTTCATTATTAACGTTCTCTTTTAGGTTTATTATTTTCTTGGAACGTAGACATAACAAAAATATAGCGAGAGAGTCAGCTACTGAAAGCCTGAAAATGGAAGCTTAATTTATTGCTTACTTAATTTGTCCTGCTCTTAATGATAATATATATAAAATATATTTATGAACCTTCTTAATTGCATATTATGATGCACTCTGTAAATTATAAGTGTACTCGAATTACAAGGACCCTTGAATAAATAAAAATAATATTAATTGAATAATAATGCCTAACCTTAACAATATTGTACAATGACTAAGCGAAGTTGTAATGAAAGTATTGTATAAATTATTATTTAACAAAATTATCATTTAAAATTATAATATTATTATACTTTTGTAAAATATAATTTTAACCACAATTTGAAATTATGATAATTGTAAGATAAAGATTACTTTGTTTGACCAACTTATTGAACACTTTTTTACTACTAAAATATACTATTTTTATGAAATGAATATTAACATCTTATCGATACCCTGTGTATGTAGTATATTTCTTTCTTTTGTCAACTAAGTAGGCAAAACTAACTTTCGCAGGCTTTAACAGCAACCTCTATGACCGGAAATGGAAGTATCATGGGCCACTGTTTCCGGCCAGGGGACGGACAACTAAGCAAAAACATTCTTCCAACTACGTTATGTTGACATACCGTGTTCAAGGAAATTAAGTTACGTAAATCATCACAATTTTTAATTATTTCCTTCATTTTGAATATTACATAATAATAAATAATTAATATATATAAGTAGTTACCTCCACTAAAAGGCTTTTAGTTAAATGAAACCGGTACTTTTGACCGCAAGTCTGATCGTTTTAACATCAAGTTATCCCCGGGGACCTCTATGACTTAACTTGATTAACTGCGAATGAATATGCTAAAACAGGAATTGTGACATTGTGAAACCATTTGATTTGCAATTTTGTGATTCTCATTCTTTTATAAATGCCACAGTATTTTCCGAACCTTATATAGTTATTTGTACCGAACAAAAAGTAATATTGGATTTCAGTCGCTTAATATCTACATATTATATGTTTCTTTGTGTATACCAGTGGTAGAAGAGTATATTGATACATTTTCCTAAAATTAAAAAGGTAAGTGAGTCAAAAATAGACTTTCAAGATAATTGTATTTTTATAATTACTAAGTAGTATCTAAGAATTAAATAATTAAAAACATTCACAACTATTTTGCAAAAATTCAAATGTCGAAGCCATAGAATGAAATTGGTAACCAAATCACTTCACATAGTACACTGATAAAATAATTTAAAATACATAATACGAACAAAATTGTAATCTACCAAAGGCCGTCACGAAACCTTATTATAAACGCGTCCCTTAATAATATGAAAACAACAAAGAAGGGTCTATATTTTCCTTAATCGCCCTCAATACTCACAGCAAATGACGGCATCGACTAAAGCTCAGGTCGGAGTAATGCGCGCCATACATCTCTGGCTACAGCTTAATACAGTGGACGGATCAAAGGACCCACATACGGAAACGCTGCGAGCTTAGAATAAACCAATTATGAGTGAAATATTAGGGATCAGTCCGTTCAAGGAAGGTCTTTGATCACACCGGGCTAACTGCTTATATTTCTTTCCGGGCGCTGCCTCCAAGCGAGGAAGCCACCCAGCGCCGGTCACTGTGGGTGAGATTGGTAATAATAAACTTCCCATGAAAACGAAACGCGTGTATCCTTTGTACTATGGCTGGATGTGATGTGGTGATACTCGCGGATTTTGTAGAGCATTGAAGAAGTGCAGATGAATGTAGCTTTTAGACAAGTTTGAATGTCTTCTGTCGTCTCTTCATAATCAAAAATCAGTACTGGTAATATTTTTGTTCATCAGTTATTACGGTTTATTATTTTTTACGGTTTATTATTTTATTTATTATCATAACATTACGGTTAATCGAATAAAATTTATTGTTCGAAAAAAAGTGACGATATTAATAAGTTTTAAGTATATAATATATACAAATGATCTTGAGACAGTTCTTCGATATGAAGAGATAATTTACTAAAGAAGTAAGAAAACCAGTTTTTCCTAATCAATTAACAACCAACCCCAGAACGAGCATACAATAAATTACTACATCATTAAAATGCAAGTAATGCAAGAAGTAGAGATCAACCAATCCTTATAAGTATTTCTGCAAAGTATGCCCATGCCGAGGGCTCGGTCAAAACGTTAGCAAGGCTGTTAATAAATTACAGAAATTGGTGGGCAGGAGACTAATACCCTCGGAATGGATATAAGCCGCTCGTAACGTTGGTTAACTGCGCGCTACGTAATCATTTTCCTGTGGATATTTCTTCCGTCTGTTCCAGTGAGGTATGGCTCTTATTAAGGTCTCCAGAAAATGGGTCCGTCCATTAAATAAGCTCGAAAATGTTGTTTATTATATTAAGCTCATGTTATAAGTTATCCGAGATTTTTAAGACGTTTATGAGCTTTCCTTGATTTATTTAATATCTGCCTGTGCCTAGGTACCAAGAAAACAAACAATATAATTGTGTTATAATAATAAAAGCAAAGTTATAGGTACATACATGGAGTGGAAAACAGTTGAATGTAAATAAATTAAGAGCGATCATCGTGACGACAGAAATACGCTCCCATTTTCAATTAGAGAGAAAGCCGGGGACGATATGGATATTTTGTGAAATGGGAAAATAATCGAATTTTGACTGAATAATGAGAGGACCCTCGATGGATTGTAACAGGAGAGCATGACAACACAAAGGGTATTTAACTCGCACTTAGTACTTTTTGTCCAAAGCCCCCCGCAGTGCCGGACG
>DWQK01003240.1:0-11826 GCA_018231225.1 Noctuana stator | reverse complement strand
CATTTACAATTACACTAACATTTGGGTTTCTCAATGGATGTTTCTTTGGAGAGGTTTTTATAATAAGAAAATTTGGCTGCACTGCGGCAGGGTTCACTTGCTCCGCGACTTTTCATTGCATTCAGTTTATTTTCCACCGAATACTTATTGGTATGCCACTTTTCTTCTGACCAATATTTTCTTTTTAAGGATGGATACTTATCATCAAATTTTAATGTGCGATACGGGCGGATCTGAAACCGTTGCGCTTAATCAGCTTCGAGTTAAAAAGATTAAAATGGATTGAATCTATACTATAATAAAACTGTAGTAAATAAATAAAATTGTAAAAGGCTATAGGTAATTAATTAATAAATTATTGTGTTGTCTTTAGGTACCTTATTCTTCATAATTTCTTTGGAATTTCTCGGATTTATTTGTTCAGGTTTTAAAATTGCTCCTGTAATTTCGCATACATCGTCTGGCTCGTTATTGACAAACTTGATTGGTGAGACGTAGGGCTGCAAAATATGAACTAGAATTACATAAATTTGCGCTCGGCATCTTAAATTGGACTAAATTTCTTTAGTTTTTAAAACTTAGTCCAATTTGAGCTTATTCTTAAAATCACTTAGATTGACTTACACATTCTGCTGATGCCTCTCCGAAGTACGTCACAAGCAAGCACGGCTGTCAAAAACTGGGTGCTATAGTCGTAGTAACAATTTCCTGCAGGAACAAGTGTGTTGGAAACTATTTAGGTGTGTTTATAAACAGGACGGGACGGAGTGCCGTCAACTAAGTGAGGTCTATAACATAGGTACTCGTAATAAACAGTATTGGATGTTCAAATGCTGATTGTTGGATGCTAATTAAATAGGAAGTTCAGATGCAGTGCAGTTTTTACTGGACCTGTTACCTCACGTTACTACTTTATAATTTTATTGTGTGTAAATAACCAGAAAGGTTTGTTTTATAAAAAGTCTTTGAATTCCTGCTCCGAAACTCCTTTGTATGTTGCTGTAATCTGCATGCTATGTGTCAGTTACCTGACTAGTTTAATGTAGGTAACAGTTTCTAAACAATTAAATAGATCAAAATTAGTCGTTTATAAAAAATCGATTCGGAAATTACATACCCCGATTGATCTGCATTACATTGTATGAAAACTCAACCAACTTGGACCAAACTGTTAGTATTGCATTTTCATACTTCGGAGAAAATTTTTCAGTAACTATAGTCGAGGCTAAATGGTTTTTAATTGAATGTAAACTTTCAGAGTCGTGAGTATTGTCAATATCGCTAAGTTCTGTGTACTTTTCTAGACACTCTTTCTCGGCTTCGCGCTGCAAGTTTATAATTTCTGCAATGTTCTTTCGTACAAACTCAAGTTCCTCCTTAATGTCATTTGCCAAATTTTGGTTGGCGTTACTATTTTCAACGACGCTTTTAATACTCTCAGAACAACTGTTTGTGTCTATTTTGTTTTCGAAGCTTTTAAAATCGTTAAATTTGGCAGTTTCTGATTGCTGACTTAACGTATCTTCGGGTGCATTCCTGCTGACGACATCTTCTTGTTCACAAACGCTTTCAAAAAAGCTATCTGTACTTTCACTGAATGGGGTTTTTGATGTGTCACTCTTGATAGTTCTCGCTAAACGAGACTCACTTTGCCGAGGACCAAACTGTTCACTGAACTGTCGTCTTGCTCGTCGCTCGCTCAGCTCGCGATGCAAGATCCTTTCCTGATAGGATCTGTTCTTCAGCTTTTTGGCAGCATCTAATTGATTCTTTTCAAGAGATTTGTATTGTTCGTATAAGTACCACGAACGCACTCGGTTCGACTTCTTATCTGTAGTTTCTAAATCTGGAAGTGTTCCAAAGATAAATAAAAAAACGGTTTTGAGAAATTTTATTATGAAATTAGTATTTTATGGTTCTTAGTGTTCTTACCTAGTGAATCCAAAAAATCCATCCAAAATAACTTTTCTTTCTAATTAATTGTATTTCTACTTAGGTTGGTATACCGTGGTATAAAATCTTTAAATTTTAAATTATATATAATTTTTTTTGCATAAATTTGTAAAATGACAAGACTGTATTTTAGAATAGAGCAATTACTACATTCTACATCTATGGTAGAACATTATTTTTAACATATTTACCAAGGAGTAAACTAGTAGGTATATTATAGGTATATTATAGGCCTACCTGCCTACCTACCTGTTGTGAGCAGTCACAAGAAAGCTCGAAAGTTCCGAAACCGTAGGTAGGTACCTATGTTTTTCAATAGTTCTTAATTTCGATAATAAATAGATGTCCTTTGAGTGGGTATTTCAAAATTATAAGTGATAAAACGTAGATGATTGTAGATTATTTTCATATTTTTAAATTTCAAATTTTTAGCCTAGAAATAAAATTAGGTATATTCGATAGCAAATTATTGAAATCAAGACAAATCAATTACCAGACCTTCGACATGAATATCAATAGGCATTTTTCACTAGTCAAAACGACTCCTGTTAGCCCGATAGCTGTGCAAAGTAAATTATTCCGCCGTCTTAAAATGGGTGATACACTGGGAAACTAATAAAAACGTGACGAAAAAGGATAACGCATAAAATTTGTATTCCAAAACCATTTTATTTAGGTAAAATTATGTACTGATATTATAATTACGTGGACAATCTAGACGAGACGAATTAAATCACAGGAACATAATAGTAAAGAGACAAGTAAAAATTTAAATAGATGTATAATTAAATGAATACCTATTCGTTGCTTGAATAAAAAACCTGGTTGAAACAACAACTAAAATAGGTTAGATCACCTAAATTCTGTAGGCACTGCCTGTGCAAAACACACAAGTGTGACAATATTTTTGGTTCATTATCATTAAAATCTTTAAATGAATATACATTAATAGAAGAATATGGCTCCGCCGGCTGGTTGCCTGCTGTATCCAGGGTTGGTTTGCGAGGAGTGGACACCAGAATTCATAAGCTTCACGCTAAACGGCGATTTGCGCTCCTTTATGCCGCCTCGCTTCATAGGATGACCCTGAAATTAGTCTCATAGTCTCATAGTCGCATAGGTCTCTTAAAGTCAATAAAGTTAAAGTAGAATTACGCAACTATCACGATTCACTGTTAAATGATTCATTACGTTAATCAGTCGAAATCTTAATCGTTAATATTTATCTCCGGTAGGTTTAAGTACCTATAGGTAGTAACAGGTACCTATAGGAGGCTAGTAGCTGTAATAGTAATGTCTTCTACGGTTAAAAATGTACCAACCAGAGGAATGGCGACTGGTGGTAACTTATCATAGGTGTTTCTTAATCGCCGCCAGGTGTCGCAGCCGATGGTTTCTGGCTGCAGATAGAGATCTTCCTTGTCTGCGAAGCGTTCCGTCGAATGGTTGTAGGTGGCTGCTAATATCAGGTCCAAGCTATCGTCTGGGAGACTGGGATGTTGAAATAAGTTGAAAATGTAGATTGAGAAAATTGGTATGAAGACACTAAGTTCAATAGAATTGTATCAAACGAAAACTCTTAGAAATACTTACAAGAATGGATGAAAAAAGCTGAGTTTCCTGACACTAGCGAGCGTATGATGCGAGAAAAGCCTGGAGCCGGTAGGAACGCCGTGTTTCTCCTTTGTTGATAGTACAATTTCTTTGGTAAGTTCACCTTCTTTCCGTAAATCAGGAAGAAGTTTCTTATTCCTAACTTGCTTTATCCCAGACATAACTTACGTACGCAATTTTAAAATAAATATCCGGAAAAACGCGAATTTCTTATAACCTAGTAAAAAGAAGCTAAACACCGACAGTGATTATGTTCTGACAAACTGACAAACGTGACAATAGCAACAAATATCTCCATGGTAACATTGACAACATGTTTTTTTGCGGGAATCCCTAAGAAACGTCTATTGTGGATGCTCTCAGTATGGATTAGTACAATAATATAGGTACCTCCTAGGAACTCTTATCCATTTACCATTTACCAGCTATGTAGGTATCTTGAGTAGAGTAGTAGGTACGATGGGTATTGTCAGTTGTGATAGTTACCTACCGACAGTCATTTTGCCAGTAATGTTTGTGAGCGTGACTAATTATAATTTGCTTACAGTAATGTAGGTTAGTTGGATACGGCATATTTATATTTATATTCCTTCTAATTTAGGTTAAAATTTCTTTCTGAAGGAGGTGATTTGAATGAACCAACCTTTTCAATACCCAGGACTACCTATTTTGAATAGAAGGCATTATCTTGGTTCTAAGGAGAAGCAGTTTGTCGGTTTTTTATAGTTTAATCCTTGCAAACAGGCATGCTCGTAGGGCATGGGCAATACCAGAGCAGTCAAATGCGTTCAAATCTTCAAATTACGGTATTGTTTAATGTTGATTGCGTAGGTAGAAGTGGATGTCACTTATGCTACTTCTTTATCATCCGTGAAAAATATATTAAATTAATTTTCTTATTGCTACTTTAAGCAGAGGAGTACCTATTAATAGAAAATTGGCATGGCCGTATTAGGTACGCACAGCGCTATTCAGACTTCTCGGGTTCTATATGATAAAAGCTCCAGGTACTGTTGGTACGGTCCCAGTGTGAGTAATGCCGTCTCGAAAAGTTTTCTTTCAGTATAATGAGTTCAAAAAATATGGACCTTGGCATACATACCAACACCAAATAACAGAATAGGTGCCTAGTAGGTAATATACACTCTTTTACATTTCTGAAATGCTCACTTGATCAGTAGAATAGAGATTGTCAGTGAAGTTGGAGTTTTGATAGGACATGGGTTGTATGGCGAGCTCTCAGAGAGTTGATGTGATTACTCCAACAGTAAGTAGTTATTATCTACTGTGCATTCTTTATTTAGACACTCGGTAATATGTTACCTATTATAATTTTTCGTCAAGAAGTCACAAAATAATAGGTATCTAACTATGGCGGGGCAATGCAATACAATGGCGGGGCAGGGTGATAAGAATCGGCAGCGGAAAACAGCAGAGATACCACCCTGACAAAGTAGTTACCAACAGTAATATACATTACTATTGCTAAATGAAGCTTATTGAATATTGTTTTATTGCCATGTCCCTCTTTAAAACTATAATACAAGGATGATTATAACACATGCAACTCAATTTTAGTCCCAAAGTCGATCGTGGCATGATGCATCAGGTAAGGGTGAAACCGTGGTTTCCGCGCTGGCGAGATTGGAGGATGAGATCGCTAATAGTGAAAAGTCGTATCCAGCGGAAAGACTCACGGTCGTTACAGCTGAGCTGGAGAGCATACAGCAGGCAAGTAGTGAATTACATAATTATGTATTCGGGGCCATAGACAGCGAGGTAGATTTGGGTTCAAACCAAAATGCCTTATTAAAAAACTTAGACTGGACTAATTTTTTACAATCCATAGGAAATCCGCAGCTCTTTCCTCCCTCTGAAAATTTGAAAGCTCTGCCTTTAAGAACATATTGCTGTACTTATAACTATTTTTGTATTCCGCTGGCCAAATAATATCAACAGTGTTGAAAGCCTGCTACAACTGGCTCGCACCTCAGAGCATTTTCCCATTATTAACTCATATAACTTTTATTTACACAGGAAATGAAAGATTTTGATAACACGAGTACTCTGCAAATAGGTGCAGATTCCTATGCTAAGACTTTACACCAGGTTCGTATTTACTTGTACCTACTTCTGTGGTAAAAATTATTTTTTAATGGTATTTGGAAACTGCTATCAATAGGTATAATCTATTTTATCTATTACTCGTCTTTGTCCTTAGATGTTCGTTAGTTTAGATTTGTACAGACGACCGATGTTGGCGTCAGAAAATGAAGATTATATTGCTAACGTGAACAGGAAGGTAAATATATTTTTTTAATTTTATAGCTAACGGGAAAATTTTGAAGGAGCAGTAATTTGATTTAAGCTATACCTACTTAATATAATTTTCCAATCGCATCACCTACAGTAATGGGGTATACATTTACCCGGCATTTTTAACGGTTTGATTAGGCATAATTAAATATAATTTTTTAGGAGATGCGCCGCTTGGAGCTGATGTGGCTGCGCACGCGTCAGCAGGAATTGCAGAAAGAACAACGCGTGCTACATGCTCAGTTGCTGCGCACACGCTCCTTGTACAAACAGATGCAGCAATTACTTGGTAACAATATGATGATGACCTATGTGTAGCAAAATACCTATACCCTAAGGGATCGTCTTCATCAAGTAGTGCTTTTCACAACTTTTTGATTTTCCTTTCCTGTATCTGTATTCCTTATCGAGCGGCAAGTGACGACTGAGAAATGGGTATCTACTTACTCGTATAATATTTCTGTGGCCAATCTCTACATAAAGTAAAAAATGACTTAACTACTTTTTTTTTTAATTTTTATTTTTTGGGTTACGTATATTCATGGTACTCTTAACTATTATATATAGATTCGATATGGAGCAACGGTTCTCGCCCCGGTACGCCTATAGAGGGAGAATTAGGAAAGGCGCACGCGTTGAGGAACGCTCTAGCGTCCGTCGGCGCGCGGCTTCGTGCCGCAGTAGAGTACGTGCACACGGCTCTACGGTTACTAGACGATGCATTGCCAGTATGGAAGTTGGCTTCTATGGGCAAGTAAGCACTGATAAAAAGCAATATTTAAGTTACAGTAAAAGTTACTAAAATTTGTTGTCAATAATGGAGGCCACAATAAGAAACTTCATCGTTTTATAATCTTACTTTAAAAGCGGAAGGTGGTATCTATCTTACGCAGTTTCGGATGCTGCTGCGGAGGTCGACCGCAAGGAGTGCGGGTCATACGGTTTGATTAAACGGTAGTCTAGATGCGGAGTGTTTGATACAATTACGCGTTGAGAGGAAATCTACACCCACACCCGCTAAGATAGAAACCGTCCTAAATTGGCTAAAATGATGTTGTAAGGGAAGAACTCTTTTAAATTGTTATTTCAGTATATAAAAGAGTTGTATATCGATCAGGAGCGGTTGGGAACGTACAGCAGCGTGTGCGGACGCGTGCCACATATTCATCGAGGCGCGGTGCAGTGAGCGAGGTGCACGCAGAGTTCTGGCCGCGCCCGCCGCCCCACGCGCCGCTCGTGCGCTGCGACTGGCGCTTGATTACGCCTTCACTGATGCCATACACGATCATAAGTAAGTATCTCACTAAGCAAACCATAGGTAATCGGGGTCATGTAAGAGTTCGATATTTAAAATCACACTATCACGAATGATTCTATTATTGTCGAATTCTATTGTTATTCTATTATTATATGTATTTTTTATTTGAAATGCCTTCCATATTGTATATCAACCATAATACAGTGAGACCAACGACTTCAACGTTAGGTTAGAACAATTCAAAAGGTTTTGGATAGAGCGAGAAAAGCGAGTCAGTGAGGACAGGCGTCAATTGTAAAATAGATCTGGAAAAAACATTAGATTTTTTTTATCATCGGGCGATTGGTCATAGGTAGGTACCGATAGGCTGGACCGATGACCGGACGACTAGTAATAGCCTTTTATTATAACCCTTATTAATCGACACAAAGAAAGCCATAATAGGCTAAAGTAAATAGAGTTATTTTTAGCTTTCTAAACATTTACAATTTAATTTCAGATACCAGAGAGCTACTGAAACTTTTGTGCAATTCAAAGCAGCTCTTGTTCAATTATTTAATACAATCCATCAGGTAAGCCACTAAAGAATAGGTTACCGTTGAAAATTATAATTCGTAACTGACAAATTTGACAAGTCCGATGTCTATGTTTATGTTTCTTTCTGACGTTATTGACGTATTGTGAATTGGAAACGTTTGCAGTGATTATATTTGATAATTAATTTTGTGTGTATGTTTGAGGAAGGTACCTTGTTAAACTTATAAAAATGTTCAAAAGAAAAACACTTATGTTTTACAACATCTTTCACAAAACACAAATAAGGGCTCAATCCAAAGAAGTCAATGTTTTTATTAATGGCAAAGCTATCACAGTTCCGAGTTATTTCACTATTCTCCAGGCATTGCGAAGAGAGCGTGTTACAATACCTACCTTCTGTTACCATGAACGGCTATCCATTGCAGGAAATTGCCGTATGTGCTTAGTACAAGTCGAGGGTATGTGGAAGCCACAGATAGCATGTGCTATGCCGGTGTCCAAAGATATGAAAATACGTACTAACTCTAGTATCACACGACAAGCTCAAGAGGGAGTTTTAGAATTCATTTTAGCAGACCACCCACTAGATTGCCCTATATGTGATCAAGGAGGTGAATGTGACTTACAGGATCTATCAATGAGGTTCGGCAATGACCGATCCAGATTCACCGAAATTCATTTCACGGGTAAAAGAGCTACAGAGAATAAGAATTTGGGACCACTTATTCGTACGGAAATGACTCGCTGCATACATTGCACGCGTTGCATACGCTTTGCGTCTCAAGTCTGTGGACTAGATGTTCTTGGTACAACTGGACGAGGAGGAGAGATGTTAGTCGGAACCTATGTCGATAAAATGTTTCTTTCGGAACTCTCCGGAAACATCATAGATTTATGCCCAGTAGGAGCTCTTACAGCGATACCGTACAGATTTAAAGCACGACCTTGGGAGGTTAAAAGAACTGATTCCATAGATGTTACTGACGCTACGGGTACAAACATTGTATTAAATTATAGATTTGATAGAGTGTTAAGAGTTTTACCACGAGAAAATGATGAAGTAAATCAAGAGTGGGTTTCAGACAAAGGCAGATGGGCAATAGATTCCTTAGAAATGCAGCGTTTAGTAACACCTATGTATAGAAATCAAGAGTGTTTGTGTCCTATTGAATGGGACTGCGCATTGAGAATGGCTGCCAAATTAATAACATGTGCTTCTCCACATAAGATAATGGCAGTTGCGGGACCACATTGCAACGTAGAGACTTTAGTGGCAGCAAAAGATTTCCTTAATATGCTCGGATCAGACAATACATTTATAGAACGAGATCTTACCTATTCTTTGTCAGATATCGATATAAGGGCTGCATATTCCTTGAATATAAATATGAAGGACATCTTAAAAGCTGACAAAATATTATTAGTGGGTACTAACCCCAGATTCGAAGCTCCAGTTTTAAATGCATGGATAAGGCAGGCTTATATGTTTAACGAGTGTGACATTTACGTTGTTGGACCAAAATGTGACTTTAATTATCATGTTAATTATTTAGGTCAGGATGCAAATGCATTATCCAAGGCTGGCGATGCCTTAAAAGGAGCTAAGAAGCCCTTAATACTAGTTGGGATTTCTCAATTGGAAACGCACAACGGTGGACAAATTATGTGCTCATTAGGTAATATAGCAGCTAGTTTTAAGGGAGATCCTGAATGGACAGTTTTAAATGTACTTACAAGGGAAGCAAGTTTCGCTGGAGCCTTGGAAGCTGGTTGGAAACCAGGAGCACTGAATGCTATTAGAACAGTTGGCCCTAATGTAATAATATCTTTAGGAGCGGACAATATATTTTATGATTGCAATCCAGGCCCAGATTTGAATGTTATTTATATAGGATTTCAAGGTGATCGTGGATCAGAATGTGCATCAATTATACTTCCTGGATGTGCTTACACGGAGTCTGGAGGAACATTTTTAAATATGGAGTGTCGAACTCAGTACGCTATGCCAGCAGTTACACCCCCTGGAAAAGCTCGTCATGATTGGAAAATAATTCGAGCTCTAGCAGAGTATACGGGCATTTGTCTATTTTATAGTGATTCTAGTTCTTTATGTTGGAGGCTAGCTCAAGTTAGTCCAAATTTTGTAAATTTTGGAGAATATCAAAAGAAACTTTTTTCGGATCTAATTCTTCCGCTAATTGATACTAGCCAGAAAGCAACTGGACCTTTGGAAGTGGATATGAAATTGTTGCAAGATTATTACTGTTCGGATGTTTTCACATATAACTCCCCAACAATGGTGAAGGCACAGAAAGCTGCAGTTGAATCCTCTGTGTCATGTTATTCGGCCATTTAGAACATTCAATACTACAAAGATATTCTAATAAACTAACTTATTAAAATTATCTATTTTATTTTAACTACTAACGTAAAAATACTGTTTTAAATTCAATTATCTTGGTTAATATTGTTTATTTTATACAATTACAATATCTGAATGTATTTAAAATCCATATTAATTTTTTTAATAACCAGGTACTCCTCAACAATAGAGATAATCTAGCAGCCGCCGAGAATGAAGTATTAGCACATAGAAAGCAGCTTAGAGCGGCTAGAGTAAACGATATCGTAAAGAAAGGATTAGCAGATTTGCAGTACAATCATGCAGCTCTAGAGAATCTGAAAAATAAACGCTCATAGTTTACAAGTCAGATGCAGCTTTTAAAATGACTTGATGCCGAAGAGATTCTCAAATATTTTAAAAATGGTTCCTATTGTTTTCGTCATTAAATTGATTGAATTAATAGTCAGTTTCAAATTATGATTAAGTATTACTAAGATGTAAAGAAATGAAAGACGAATAATACAAAAACACAATCAAATTTTATTAAATATCAAATATTGTATTGTCTAACACGATTCCTTAACTATCATGTTTCACATCAATATCTTATAATGGCGTATGATTATACTGTTACAAATACATTTCAAAGATGAAGGTACAAGTGATAGTTTAGGGACAGAAGAAGCTGAAAAAATAGACATTTTCAAACATAATTTTGAACGAGTCATAGATGCTGATAATTATATGTTGTAATGATATTGTCACGAAGGAACAAGAAGTGGATAGTGATAATAACTAATATACCCGTAATTAAAAATACAAGAGATATATAGACAGTAGACACAAATTTATATAAAATTGAATAAAAATAGAAAGACAGCCAAACTTTAAATGAGAATGCGAATGATAATTCCCTCTGTTTAAGTCGACCCTTAGAAGATAGATTTATTCAAAATAGTAGCAGTTAAGTAGGAAACGGAAAGGAAAATTATCTTTGAATGATCGTGAGAAAATTTATTCGTTCTTTAGCATTTTTTATAAATGAAGTGTTCCTATAATTAATGGGAACATAACGATGGATAGAATCAATAAAAGTAATGATTCTATAATATTAAATACCCGAGTTATTAAATATTATATTGGTTAAGATTTTAATGTTGAGACTTTATTAAACACACATGAATGCAAAATTTATGTGAAGTTTAAACGATGAATTTTCCCACGGTTTCTCAAAATTTAAGAAATCACACAGGACACACTCACATTATCGATATATATATAATATAGGTATTATACTTGTCACAATACATGGGCTTAAATGCAAAATCTACAAAAGATACACGATTATGACCAAATAGTACGTAGGATTAATTATAGGGCTTAAATCTATCAATACATAAAGTAGATTCTTGTGCGCCAAAGCTCTACATACGAGTCTTTGATGATATTGTAAGCGAAGTCAGAGGATCTTCTGCAATGGACCAAGGCCGACCGACGCATAGGATTTACAACGACAACATTTATCGTCGAGACTAATCAGGAACAAGAGAAACGAATTGTGAATTTGTCATGGTTAAACCTATTGAATACGAGTAATTCTCAAAAGGCTATGAGAGTAGTTAGAGCTTTTTGATGGAAATATAGGTAATTATAAAACAATTTTGTTGACTGTAAGGTTCATTACCATTAAAGTTACTCTATTATTATAAAAATGTAATATGTAATGAAAATGTAATGTGTTTTTAAAACGTAATATTAGGGATTTTGAAGTAGTTCTGATAGACCACGTCTCTTTGCTTACACC
>DWQK01003239.1:0-11826 GCA_018231225.1 Noctuana stator | reverse complement strand
TAACGCTTCACACTCACAGCCCCAAACTAGGATTCCCTGTGTCGTGGGTGCCATGAACACACACAAAGACAAATACACAAACACCCAAATCGATATATAAATTCATCATTTAAATTTCTTCCTCGCCGGGATCGCACCCGGGTCCCTTCGAATGATGGACTGGCGTGATACACCTACACCTCGCGGGTCATCAAATTATTATCATCATGATAGATCAACACTGCATTATGTGATACTTTCTTACCTATATCTGTTAACAAATCTGTATCTAAGTCAAAGATCTCGACACGATTTGTTCAAATACGTACACACACAAGTGTTTACTTGTACTCGCCCTACCCTTGATGGATCGGGCCTTATTTCATTTAGATAGCTTTGAGAGGCTTTGATATAAAAGCAAAAATGCTAGACGACGTATGTACCTACATTTGCTTACCTACTTGCGAATTCCGAAATTCTTGCGTATCAACAAAACCGAAATTTGGAATGGAGTGTAGATATTCTACAAGTAAGAAGTAAAGAAGTCAAGTAAAGAAGTGATAGTAGTGAGAAAGCTTTGCCCAGCAATGGGGTATGACGTAGATTAAACTCATCGCTTCACTTATTATAAGCATAACACATTTTAGCAGTAAAACTCACTTATAGGGTCCCAGGCATTATTTATCTAAAGAGAACTCTATTTATACAAATAAGATAACATTCGCTAAACTGCACATCAGTTCATAATCTTGACATCAAGTTTACACAGACACTTGGTTCCGTATGTTTGTGCTCGTCTAACACTTGGCCGATCTTGTTTTAAGGTGCGACTACACTTGCCCGATTTTATCGAAACGACTCAGAGTGCCTTAGCTGCGCGATGTTCCGATAACTTGGGAATTTTGGACACTCATTGGTTCCCGTCTTTACGCGGGCAATACACAAGGGGTTTAAGCATAGGAGTTTAGTGTTCTGTGGCTTATGAGTAAAAAGTAATTAATTGCCTACTACTATTACGTACACAATTTTAAGTACTAACGTAATGAAATCTTATTTAGACTTCGCCCTTATGCGAAATAATCTAAAAGTTCGATATCAGATTCGTTTAGGGTGATGAAATGATTTTAATTTCGGATATCCGACGGTTTTGGTTTAAGTTATGAAACTCCTTAATGTCCCTATTGTTTCGCACAATCTTAAATGTTTGCCAGCCACCACTGCACTGCATTCGTGACCGTCACTGTAGACAAGTGTATTCGTTCCATTACTCTATTTGGCAACTATACAGATGTTCACAAACGATATCTATCATATATTTGCAATATGTAAAAGAGGAACCGAAATTCCGCTTTTTGATTTCTTCTATAAAATATATTGGGGAATTATTGAATGCAAATATTGAGATGCAGTATAATTTTTACTCGAATTATTGTCTAAAAACTGTAGTTGTGGCAAGACACTGTATGGAACATTGTTTCGTAACTTATTACGAGTGCAATAAGGTGCTTATTCTATAAATTGAACATTCATAAGTTCATCATTATTCGGGGCCCTAGTGTTGATTTAGTAACAATTTCTTCAAAATACAGCTTAGCAATATTTAGCAAAATAAAGATTGTTCAAGTTAAAATTACTAGGTATGTTGATAATTTATAGTTCTTATTGTTATTATATACCATTTTTTGTTAATTACGCATAAGAAAGAAGAAGTGGTAATACGACTGAATTAAATTGTTTAAAGAGATTCAAAAATTTAAGCTATAGGGAAACCGCTTTACGACAATAATGTAACCGTGCACGGCTTCGAGTGCGATACTCACTTTCACTGTAGAGTAGGTAGTGGTCGCCAGTCGCCATTTCACTGTCACATAGTACCGAACATACATATTAAAAGTATTCTAGTTTACTACTTACAGTAAAAGTTCCATTCGGTCACAGTTATTCTCACTCTCCTGCTAATACACTTATTTAATCAAACATTATAATTTTTTTTTAGTTAACGAGTTTACCGGAATTCCTAAATATTATTATTTATATAGTCTCTCCAATAACCCCGAGCTGGATGACGGTGTGTGTGGCAACTGGCAACACTACGTTGTTAATGTGAGAAGACGCTCTGAACTACGATCAGTGTGGTCTGGAAGCAGTCCTCACGAGGCGTTGCGCAGGAAGGACATCATGTTAACCGGTTCGTTCCACTGGAGATCCCAGAGTCCTCCCAATACGCTGAGGCAGGCCAGCGGGTTTTATGGCGGTAAGAATCCCACATAACCCAGTATCATTACCATGATATTGGGATATTATGTAAAGGTTTAAATCACTAAGGTTCGCATTAATACTCGTGGGTATTTTAGTAACTGACCGGAATTTCATATCTATGGGAATAACGCTTTGAAGTATTAAAGTTTGGTAATTCAAGAGAAGAAGTGTAATTTATGCTTTGCGGTTTTCCTTAACAATTCCCTGTGTTTTAAATTATTGTAACTATGTGCAAATTTAGTTCTTATAATATTATAATTATGATGTACAGAGTTTAATTCTACAGTAATTATTGATTTCGTCTCTCTTTTTATCGACTATGAGATACCTTTTAAACAAGACTTACATTCGTCTGTTTATAAACAGAATAATATTTTGTAATAATCAGGTCGTCTGTCTGATAAGTATTCCAAATCCTGGAATCCAAAAGACACGCGTCAAACAAGATCAGAACTCATAGACACTAGTATTTATATATATTATGTACACCAAAGACCAATTTATCGCAAACAAGTGATTTCAACCGCGACTATTTCCCGCCAGCATTCTTGTCGTCTTCACCATGAGGGTAGCGCTAGCCCCTTGCATTGCATTGTGTTTATCACGAGGGTAACTTTTATTATCCCCCGTTGAAACCAGAGCCCCGACACGGCATTCAGATGCCTCCGTGCCATCTTAAAACTATGAGACACGGAGGGTGGGACGGCTCAATGTAACCTGGTACTCAATAAGTATTGAACGATATGTGAATTAATGGCTTGCGAAGTAAATTGATTTTACAAGTCGCATAACACATTTTAGTTATTGGTCCGGACTGCCAATTAAGATTATAAGCTTCAGCCACTTCTCGTTCTAATATTAGGACTACGAGCAAACGGCAGTTAAATGAGCAAACTAGATGCCGACAAATTATTATATAATACAATATACAAATAGTACTACTATTTCTATTTTTTTTAATCATTTATGAGTAGCAACCGAGCACACAGGCCCCTGCTTTATGTGGCCACTACAATTCGTAGTGTGAGTCACTGTGTCAAATTTAATTAGAAGTTTAAATTAAAACTAATTAAAAGTAAGTTACTCATTAGTTTCAAGACTAGATTGTAATTTAAATAGGCCCATGTTATATGAACTTTAGGATCTCAAAAAATAGAATATAAAACATTTGAATTAGTACAAGTGTAAGGTAATGGAAATTAACAACGTAGTTTTTTGTTGATTTGTCAAAGTTAATAACACTCTCGTCAAAGCCAGACGAAAATTCCCGAAACGCGAATTTATGAATACAAGTGTCATTTAAGTTTTCACTGAAAATGTACTTATTTGAATATCGCCGGGCGAATAAGGAATGTGTTTCATTGCTTCACACCCTACAAATATTTTAAATGTACAATTTTATTAAGTGTATGTAAGTGTAGTGTATACTTGAGTGATAGGACAGACTGGGACAGATCTTACTCTGCCAGGCTATTACTCTGTACCTACTCGTATTGTAATAATTTTTAGTTTACCCGACTATGAGAGTAGTTGGCGGTGGAGTGATAGTAACCGCACACGATTAGCTGTCACGTGTGCTCACTATCAGGCTAAAGCTACACTTCGTAGTGAATAATGTACATACACGCATACACATATCCAAAAGGGCAAAGCAAATGAACTGTTTGATTTATTTGACTTTCATGAGTGATGTCTACTATATCCCAATATAAAAATATTTCCAAAAAATCTGAATACCGATTCAATTCTTTAATATTTGCATACTTACGTGGATTTATAAAAAACATTAAAATCAATTTTGTAAAATTTTTGTATACCTACACATATTTATGCAAATAAACGACTGGTTGGATTTGGGTTTGTCAGTTAACGTTGATGCTATAAAATAACACTTTAAAAAATAATTTCTCGTTTAGCCACTAACAGCCAGACGAGTGGTTAACGAATCTCGTGCAGTTTTTGCTAATGAGTTTCGTCGTAACCGTTCCGGTGAATGTGAGAATGTGCCACAATTTTTTTTGTGAAATGGATTAGTGCAGCATTACTTAACCCTTTTTTTGAGAGCCTGACTATGATTTTTTACTATGTAGGTACGCTTGTTAAATGACACATAGGTACTATTTCTGTGTATCATTTAAACAAGATTTCATTGACTATAGGTTTCAGCTGATAAAAATGAGTCAAAGGTGTTTAATTATAATCATAATTATAGTTTTTTTGGAAAGTATTGTATACAAAATACAAAGAAAAATACATAACAATGAAAATCGTACAAAGGTAGGTAAGGTAAGGTAATAATTCTTTCACACAGAAATCTCTTTTACAAGATTATTTGAAATGATTGTGTCGACATGATAATATATGTAAAGAAAGGAGAAACAAATAAATGTTACTAGCGGAATAAAGGGAAACTTGCGTAGGATACTGGACAATATGGAATTTATCTTTGTGTTTAATACGCATTAGTTTTATTGAGAGCGTTATCTCATACCCACCTACACGGAGCTATAAAGTTTAAAAGACAATTTGTTGAAGTGGTATCGTTGAAAACAAGAAAGCATGAATTTTTTATAGATTTTTTTAATTTCTAAATTATTTATATGTATCTATTTATTACTTAATTAATTCTTATTTATGTTTATTTGATTATTTTAAACTAACTCGACTAAGTAAAGTTGATTGTAGCATTACCGCCCTGTGGTAAAAAGGGATATTGAAATAAGCATACTCGTAGATATTGAATAAAATTTTTTACTGTACGTGTTTATGACCTTTTTCCTTATAAATTGTAGAGACTAATGTAGTTTCTTCAGCTACTTTTTATAAAAGAAGCCAGAGCAAGCGGCGAAAGTGACTTGGTCGGCTGTTCGTACTGACCTGTAATTGAATTAAATTTTACTGTTCACCACAAGACCACTAACCTAAGTAATTTATTTAAAGTAAACTTAAGTTTGTTGACTCCAATGTTTTTGTAAAATTTGAAAAGATGAGACATGTCTTAGGATTATCATTTATTGGTTAAAGGCGAAGCAAAAATATTAGTTAATAGAGTTAGTTGTACAGGTATTGGTGAAACTTTTAAATTTCTCTGTAACATTTTTGTATATCTACATAATTGTACAAATAGATGCATTTCATTTAAATGACTTTATAGGAAAGAAATATCCAACGAGTGTACCTACACGAGTAGAACTACCTATTGTTAAGTGGTCTCTGCAACCAATAGACATCCATAATCAACTTTGCACAGTACAGCAGTATTATGGGTTGTCAACGCACTGGTTGTAAGTGTTGTAACGCACTGGTTGTAACGCACCGGCTGTAACGTACCTGTGCAATTAAATTTGACGCTTTATAGCTTCAAAAATGCAGTAAGATTATTTTTTTACAAAGAACATACTTACTATGGCCTTCGATTACAATATAAAAGTAATTATTTTAAATATCTGACAATAAACAATAAGTTTACAAAACGTAGCAGACAACTCATTATCATTTATCCGAGTTATCAGACGATATAGCACATGTGATAATCATAAATCTAATTGTCAATGACTGATAATAAGTCTTGTAACATAAATAAATTATTTTATTTTTAATCAGTGATGTAAACCATCGTTCGAGTGTATAAATGCACGTATTAAGCACCTGAATTAAAGCAATAAATAAAATTTAAATACATATTCATATTAAAAATATTAATGATTTTATTTAGATTTCAATGAATAGGTACAGTTTTTATAAATATAACTAGCTGTGTCACGCGGTTTCATCCGCTTTAAGAATTGTGACGTAACTAATGTAGCTATCAGACACAAAAAGAATTTTTCAAATCCGACTTGTAGTTCTAGAGATTAGAGCGTTCAAACAAACAAACAAACTCTTCAGCTTTATATTAGTATAGATGAATATTTAATACATAATGAATATAACTAACTGTATTATTATTTTTTACTCATGAATCCAAACGTTATTAACTTTTGAAGACTTGAAATATTTAATATATTTTTTTGTATTTTTTTTATATTTGCATGTAGAGTAGGTATGTGATAAAAAAGTTTTTTACCCGTGATATGTTGGTTATAGTATAACTTGGTGACATAAATGCAAATACGAATACGAGTTCGTACGAATACCTACTTATAAGATTATAAGAATATTTTTTAAATAACAGCATTAAATTAGCTCCGTATAAACTGCACGCGTAAAATGCCTCGTAGTTGTTTCAGATATAATAGATACTTAAGTCTTAAGTCAATCACATTGATTGACTCATCTTCAGAAGCCTAATCCGCTTAATTGGATTTGCATTGCCGTTGATAATATAGACTAAACATTACTATTAAGAGGTAATTTCCCTTAATATACCTACTTACTTTTAAGGGGAAACCCCGTAGTTATCTAAATCAAAAAGTCTATCGCGTTCTCCGTAGCGACTTTACAACCAACGGGAGCTCATAAGAAAGGACCTCGAAAGGGTCTGAAACTGTTCCAAAATTCAAGTAATATAAGTAATATAACATTTGTCAATTTATGTATTAAATTATTAGGTACAACTGGCTTGAATTGCTTATGCATCGTACTTACTCCTATGAAGTTAAAAAGAGAGGTCTTTCACATTAATATTATTCGCGTTCTCGTTTTAGTATAGAGCTTCCAATTACGTCATCTTTTCATTGGAGGAAAAATTATATCTCATGTTAGTAGTTAGTGGTAAAATAATGTATTTCACACTTTACAAACCTATTTATACGTCATTCATTTCAATTAATCGTAGTTATATAATGCATATTAATTATCATATTTATATAATTATTATATTTATTATAATATATAATAGCTAAACCGACTTGCGTCAATCTGCCCGCATATGTTTATTCGCAAAAACTTTTTTTAAATAAACAAAACTTTTGTTCAATAAATAAAAATATTATTCATGTCTACGCGGCCGAAGTCGCGGGGATAAGTTAGTTACGAAATATAAGCTTAGCATCATAAAAATATCTACTGTACGAACGGACCTTCGCAGAAATAACGACAGTATAAAATATAACGGCACCTTGCGTTTACTTTCTTGTTTAGGAGTTACCATACAATGATATGGTAACTACAGTATGTACCTACCACAAGGTACAGGCGAAACGACAGACAATAAATTTGTGAATCGTCCATTGTACTGGGAACTGGGATCAATAAACTCATCGAATCTCATTAAATCAGGCAATGATGTCTTATTTTTATAGATTTAATTGTTTATAACTAATTAAATACATTATACACATGTCTAGTTCCACGAACTTTTATCATAAAATTTCATAAATTACGCATTGTAAATAATGCTTTTGTATTTGTAGTTACAAAAATCTATGATATCACTGTGTTACATTGATGTTAGCTCATTCAGACGATATCAGAAATTGGATGAGATGATACTACAGGATTTTATTAATTAGTTAGATACCGGTGAAGCTTAAAAATGTTTTAAAATGCAAAAAAAACTAAAAAGAACAAACTATTTGTAGCATAACAGTGTAACAAATGATTCAAGAAAATATATTAATTAACAGCGTATGGTATGAAATTCGCTCAATCATTAAGACTTGTACATTAAGAACGATTGGGCCGATGTCGACTTTATCGATTGTACATATTTATGAATTTTCATTTCTTTGCGACACACGAAAAGACAGCGAGACTCGTTATCTACCGGTACTCGATTATTATCAGACCCTGGTCAGCCCATCACTGTCCTAGTATAGGACAGACATAGGTTTTCTCTCAAGGAATATTGAGAAATTGTAATTTTTTTTCTTTTTACGTATTCATATAGGTATATATAAAGGTAAATGGTACATAAGGAGTATATAGTCAGGGGATATAGTCATCTGATTCTATGAAAACTGAAGCATTCATAAATACAACGAAATATAGCATTATTGTTGAGGCTGCACGAGTATCTCTATAAAGATGTGGTTACTGTAGATTTAAGATATCTCTTTAGAAATATCACTTCTATCTGTAATATCATTTAATACATTTGTCAGTTAAATTAACTATTAAATGAGGAGCTACAAAAACTGCCTTGTTTTGTTTTTGCATCCTACTCACTCCTATGAATTTAAAAAGAGAGATCTTTCACAATTATTCACGTTCTCGTTTTAGTCTAGAGCTTCCAATTACGTCATCTCTCCATTGGAGGAAAAGTTATAATTCATGTTCGTAAGTACTAGGCAAAATATGTATTTCACAATTAATAAATCTGTTTATTACGTCATTCATTTCAATTACTCATTGTTACGCAAATCTTATTATTATTTTAATTATTTTAATGCTAACATTTGCTATATAAGGAGCTGCGGCTAAGTTCATCTGATGTAATACTGTTTAAGGCAAATAAATTTTCTTTACTATGGTATATTCTATGGTAAATTATTGATTTTAAGTATATATATACACGACATTACATTTACATTTTCATTTAAGCAACATTTTCTATTTCGTATGGAATTGTTAATCTAAAACGCCCTTCTAAGAAACGGCAGGTTCCTTTCCTGCTGCGAGAGAACCATTAATCACTTTAATTTGTTGTTACTTAACAAATTTATGAGCAGATGCAGTTTGTTTCAGTTCCACAACCCTCTTAAAGTTTTCTGAAAGTTTCAGCGAGCTTAAAAGCAATCTCAATTTAGGTAACTCTAATTCAAAAATTTGTTGTAATTGCGTTACAGAAGAAAATGCTGTGGTAATATTAAAGGTTTTTACCTAAAAAGGCGTGCCCATTTTTTTGGACTAGACAGAGAGGCGCTAAACTATAAGTGTGTGTAAAATTCTTAAAAAATCTTTAACAATTTGCTTCGTAGAACTTACGGTCAGGCTACCACCACTCTGTCACGGATCTGTATAGTATAGATTATAAGAATTCTCCAATTTATTCTTAAGAATATCTGTCTGAGATATCTTTTAAGAATGGTACTTGCAAGATATTTTGAATAAACTGTTGTTGTACCTAAATGTAAAAGCAAGAAAAGGTCAACTTATTAAAAAAAAAAACCTCCTTGTATGTTTTCGTTTAATTGTAAATACTACTTGATAATTCAATCCGTTTCTACAAAAAAAGTTTCTGTACTTTTATCCTGACGAGTCGGTACGTTGTTAGCAAATTCAATTTCAGTATTATGTGCCTACACCAAAGTAATAAAGATATCATAATTCTTTTCACGTGGGACACATAAATTTATCATATTCTAATGTCCCTTAATAACGAACACGTCGGGTATGGTTAGGAAAACAGTCAAATGATAAATCTAATGGAACACGGCGGAGGCGAGAAGTAGGTCTACCGTGATGGATTAATCTCAAGCTTAGTGGGAGTTTCCGATCGAGAGACTGCTTGCGAAGAAAACATTTATTATACGAGAAGGAAATTAGATGGAAACTAGCGAAGTTTTTCAATATGTATATGTATTTTTTCTTCCAAATATAATAAGTGTCAATGTCGGTAGATACTGCAGTCCCTATATCTTAAAATATCTTACTTGTCATATGAATCGTTTCCGTCGATAATTGTTAACCGCTTAATGTAGATAAACTAAATCGATTTCGGCTGAAACCCTTTAAATTCAGCTCAGCACCCGATGTTTGTTCGGACTGTTGAATAATTATCTATAAAACGTTGAATGAACTGTGAATAATGTACCCAATGTACAATAATTGTGTGTGACCTCAAATCTAAGATGGTCACTTATTTTCAGATCTGTCAGCACACTTTTCTGTCAGACAAAATTGGAAGCGCGGTAGAAATAACTACAGCCGTTGTACCGCTCTGATCAATGTGATCACTCTCTCTTTGATATTACAAATACGAAAATGTGTGTGTGTCTAGCGGAATCCCGCTATTTTCTTCAGATCGTCAATCATCGAGTCGAAGAGCGACCTGTGCTCCTTTTGCCGAGACACGGTCGCAATTTGAAGACTTTTCCTCGCCATCGATTGTTAAAAACAAGACATAACACAACATAAAAATATAAAGCGGTATACAGGCAGTGAGTTTCTAGAAAAAAACATTAAAGTTTGCTTGCAAGGCTCGCTAAATCGGTCAAGTGCCAGTCGCGGCGCTATCGTCTCTCAGAATTACTGCCCTCTGATCCTAATCACTTTACTTTTCCCAACGCCGCAACGGCAAAAACCAACGACAACTGGGTGAACCGAAAATTAAAAGTTCGAATTTGTTCGTTGACAATTATCGAAGGCATTTTCAAACACCTGAGTAATTTATTTCAGTATTTACTTTAACTACTGCTTTGGCTTACTATTGTTCGTATTTCTTATTTATAGTAAAGCAAGGCAAGGTTACTTTGTTGCCTAAAGGGTTCCGAGTATCTTCTTTATGTTATAGATCATATTATAAATAAAATACTTCATCAATCTCTTTACACATAATACTTACCGCTTGCGAAAACTTTTTAGATTAGATACCATGTATGTTTCAGAGTTTGCAAAATTTGTGTTTACATAAAGCTTTAATTAGAAGTACTAAAGTACATGAAATATCCATACAGTTAAATTCCTGAGAGATTTATGATACGACTAGCTATTTTAAATTTTAATCGATCTAAAAAAATGGAAGAGGTTCATATCGCTATATTTATAGTTTACGTACGTTTAGCGTTTAGCTATAATTTCTTTGGTTATGTACTTATGAACCGATTTAGAAGGTCTTACCTCATCATTCTTTATGATACTATGAATTGTAACCGCTTGTGTGCAGTGGAATTTTTCCACATCTTCCTTTTTCTACCAGTATTTCAATATAAAAGATGTCCGCCGAATAAAAGATTTAAAAAAAAAACTTTTTAGAACTTCCATGTAAATTTCTATAACGTACACCATTTATAAATTTCCATTTTTTAATTATGTACATTAAATCTCCACCAGTCACCATTGGAGCAGCGTGGTGGAGTATGCTCCATGCCTTGTATAAATGTCAGATTTGGTAATTATTTAAAGTACCGGTAAAAAAATTCAAATTCAAATTAAAAATTTTTTATTCATCATAATGTACACGCATACACTGGATGAACGTCAAATAATACGGTCATCAATGCGGTAAATCAATGAATTATGCAATTCAAGTTATAAAGATTCAACCTATCGATGTAATTCCAACGTTACGGAGCTTTTCAAATCGTTTCAAACTACCTATGTTTTTAATTTCTCCTGTAGAATTAGTGACTGTTGCGAAGGTCAAAGCTTCAAAGGTAATCGTTTCGACGAAACAAACGTTCGAAGAATTATTCAAATGGAGTTTGCTGAGCCAGAAGTGATAATAACTCATCATATTATTATCAGTGTAATTAGCATTTAACAAGTATAGATAAGCCTTGTATTATATAACGATACTATATTATGTGGATTAATAAAATAAAAACTGAACACCTAGGTTAGTTAAAACAAATAAAAATTTTTTATTAAAAAAAATGTCCATCACATAAAACTCTTCTAGCAATATAATTATATTATTACTAGCTGACCCCGCGAACTTCGTACCGCATATAACATAAAAAACTAAGGGGTGGACCACCCTTAACA
>DWQK01003238.1:0-11827 GCA_018231225.1 Noctuana stator | reverse complement strand
ATATTTATATATATTTTTTTTTTTTTCAATAACCCTCCACGCTTTTTTTCATTATTTTCTTTGATAAAACCTAATTTTAAACCCTATTGAAAAAATAAATAGGTAGATAGGTACTTAATTTACTTCAATTTAGATTGTTATTTTTACAAATAAATTAGGGAACGATGCCTCTATAATTTAATATAATTTCTGTAGAGTTGCCTATGAAAAAAAATTCATGCAATATTATGTTTAATAATGTATTAAAATGTTTAAAAACAAACCCAATGGAAATATGCTTATTTGTGTGAAAGCTCAAAGTAACCAAGATTACTTCTAACCGCCCTCGGTGTTACACAACAATGCCTGTATAAAGTGTAAAATATTAATTAAACTCGTGAAATATTTTTCAAACGCATAAAATTTCCGTGAGTAAGGGAACATTGTTTAATATATTGTAACGGTTTTACATTATGTTCGGTGTCACGAATTGTATTTCCTATCGGTAATTGGAAACGTAGATAAATGTTAGAACTATGTGGGTATATAGTAATAACAGCCTTTTTATGACCATATGCGTTCGTTTCGTAGATGTTTGGTGTGAAAGTCGTGTAGTACATTATATAAATAATTATTTTATTGCGACATCTCTAAAATTACTTTTTTTATTGCGTCCGTTTACTTTATTAGTACAGATATTGTACATGAACGCGTAGTGAGTAATAAGTAGTGTAAATACTACTGTACTTACTACTAATTACTGTACTTAATGTTAATTATTGTACTCAATACAGTACTAGTCGAGTATTAAGAAGGAAAGAAAGAAAGAAACATTATTTCCTAAACCTATGACACAAACAATAAATTATATATAAGGAAATAATAACGCCACAAATTTTATTAAATTAGAATTTATTAATTTATTAATTAACTTATGTTACATGTTTGACAACCATGTTTGAACCTTTACTAGGCACTTAAATATCCAAAATAGAAAATGCTTTGGTCATTACATATTTAATACTTAACTAGGTGACCCCGCGAACTTCGTGCTACATTTAACATAAAAAACTAAAGGGTGGACCACCTTTAACATATTATTATAGGGGTATGAAAAATAGATGTTGGCCGATTCTCAGGCCTACCAAATATGCACAAAAATTTCATGAGAATCGGTCGAGCCATTTCGGAGGAGTTCAATCACGCACACCGTGACACGACAATTTTATATATAACATTATGGCGAATGTTAAAAAAAAATAAAAACGACTGGGATTTAATTTACAAAAATAATTAATTGTTTTTGTATTTTGTCTATTATCTGTAGGTATATAAAACTTAAATAATAATTGCGGCATGAACATAATGTAAAACACGTGTCACAAAACAGGATCATTTAGTATCTAAGAATGTATGTACTAAGTGTTAATATTCCATACATACTGTTGTCTATGTACTTAGTGAATAGATAAAAATATAATGGAATTGTCTGTAAGAATAAATCTATTCGATAAATATATTTACGTATTTCATTTACAATTAAAAGAAAACCAAAGATATATTCCTCATTAGTTATTTAACTAATTGCATTCATCTATTTATTTACACAACCAACCGACCTATTGCAGAGGTCAATTCAGTGCGTGAAATATATTTCCAAAATAACTCAGGGGGTGACTAGGCATCGAAACTTGGTACAATTATTGTTCATACTCCTAAACTGGTTATAGTAGGTATACTTTTCATCACGCTACAATCAATAGGAGCAGAGCAGTGAAGGGAAATGTTTGAAAAATAATTTTACCGCTAGTGAAACCGTGGGGCACAGCTAGTCAACAATATACGTTCGTTTTACGTATTGAGTTACCTAACACTACATTTATCTCAATCTATAAATTTTACAATAAGACTGAAAAAACCTTCACTTCACAAATAAATTACTAATAGGCAGTCATATATCTCCTGCATATGCATGTAATGGACCACGTTTGCCTTCAAATCCAAGCGTAAATGTAATTTCTTTAGACATGCATAAACGCGTGCCTAGTTATGTGTTAAACTAGAAATTTCGTGGCCTTGGCACGCGAAAGAGCCATGCAAGTGTAGTAAGAGATCCAATCAATCAGGATTGGTTACGGTCATCGGTGGCCACACTTCCATGATCGATAAATCGCTTTGTGATGTGACGTGGCGAATTTTCTAGAATATAAATAGGTCTACACAGTATATACGAGTACAAACATTTATTACATTTATTTATTACATTATATTTACCATACAGATAATTCATGATATATGCTTAAGGCTATAGGCAAAAGCTTCTAACTCCATCAGATATTCCAAAACGTAGTTATATATATAAAAAACCTCTAAAAGAACGCTGATATTATTTAACAATGCTACTAAAGACCCCTGAAATAGTCGTCATATATCTAGCAACGAACCATAGGTACCTCTTCGTCTGAAACATTATAATGTATTTGACCCGCGTGGTCTGCTGGTTACGACAGTCCACCATTCGAAGGGTCTCGGGTGCGATACCTGGGGTAGTTGGAACATTTAAATGTTAAATTGAAATTTCTGTTCGCGGGCTGGTTGTTTTTGTAATAGTCTTTGAGTGTGTCCATGGATCCTCCTACCTACCTACATAAGCCGTGGTCGCTTGTAATAATTGTAGTGGGCAAATGTGGACACAGCTAGTAACAAGATATTTATTAGTAAGTACAAACTTTGGTCATTTCTTTAAAACCATCGTCGGTAAACAAACAGTAGAAATATATATAAAATAATATAGACATTAAGCCTCTGCAAAAACATACAAGATACCTTGCGTTCAACCCTTTTTATGTCCCACTGCTGGGCACGGGTCTCCCCACAACCGAGGAAGGCCTGGAGCATACGCCACCACGCTGCTGCAATGTGGATTGGGGGAGATAGGTACGAGTTAGTGACCAACCCGTGTCTGATATTGTCAAACCACCTAAAGGGCCTTCGACCAGGTGTGTTAACGACTGTGATCTATCGATAACAACTGGGACCGACGACTTAACGTGCCCTCCGAAGCACGGAAACGCGCATAAAATTTGCCACTAGCGGTCACCCATCCGCTACCGGCCGCGCCCGATGTAATCGCTTGCGATCCACGCTGCTAGCGGTAGCTATGCGCGCTTTAAGATACCTAAACCCCATAAAGAACTAAAAAAATAAACGCTTTTGTATAAATAATTAATTAATTAATAAGTAATATAGACTCCCATTATAGACGATGATAGTAGGTGCTTACACTAAATAACCGGCACGTGCTACGATTTAGATTCGTGTAAATGTCCTCCCAGCCCAATGTCAGAGTACACATGAAATGTTCAAATTACCACGTAGGATAGCAATTCCAATCCTATAGCTACGTGTGGAGCAAACAAAATTCCAATTATAAGCCAGCCATCGCAACACCGCTCTGTTAATTCAAGCGTGAGAACAACCACGTGCTTTGCGCCCTTCCAATTTTCCTTTACGACGGCCGCCCTACAGTCCTGATAGGGTGAGTTTACTGCGCCACTCTGCGGTTACACAGTTTACGAAGGAAAAATAACGTTCACAGATCATAAAGAGTAATAGACTAAAAGATCTGCCTCAAAATGTTAAAGTCAAGTCGTTTCTTTTTTGTAAATGGAATGTTTATATTAGGTGTTTCTTGAGAGAGCGCGGCGGACAAAATGTTTGCAGCGTAATGTTAGTCCTAGTTCGGCACTTGTTGTGAAGCCACATTAAAAAGCTAGGATTGTTTTTTAAAAGTCTATGAAAAAATATTTTCTAAATAACTCTATGACAGGTCGCATTCTTGTGAAATAGAATGCAAAAATGGGAATTTAGTTATTGCAACGTCGTGTCACTTTTAATCAACGTGTCGACTGTCGTGCATCTTTCGTTGAATAGTCGGTTTTGTTATTGGTACCTACACGTAAACAACTTTTTGACGTCAGTAACTTTGGGAACATGACAGCTTTGTTTCTTGAATTTTAGGTACAATTAAATTGTTATCGTAAATCGTCTTAACGTAGCCATTTAGAAATTTCATTTTAGTGTAACAATAAAACATAATAAAGCTGTTACTAAAACAAAAAACTGTCAACGCTTGGAAAATCGTTTATCGTGTTTCGTTTTGTAATTACAACAGTAATGAGAACAAAAATAATTAAACACAATGAACGTCCTCGAGCCGAATGACAAATAAATACGAAAATTCCACTCGAAACTACCCATTAATTAGTGCAATTGTTGTGTATTGGGGTTCGAGGGTTGGTGATGTATTTAACATAGAGCACATAATACCACTACTTAATAGCATGAAGATCGAAGTGTCAATAAATACTTATTTTGAATTATGATTTAAAAGTTATCTGTGATCTTTGATTCTAATTAAACCGATGTTAATTAATTAATTTAATCTTAAAAATTGTATTTTTTAATTGTTAAATGTATGTGAAACCAAATTATCATAAATACATAATAATAATATTTTATGAACGGTTTTTTCCTATAACTTTTTTTTATTAACATTTCATTCTATGGTACGTCATATTCCGTAACATAAATATAATACGTGAAGAGAAATCTTTTAATACCCTTTTCAGCACCAGAAGCGGTGATATCTAAGATTTGGTATTGTTAAAATTCATGTAGAGAACAAGAAGAACAGCACGATAAAATTTCTGTAAAATACTGGTATTTTAAAGCTGGTAAAAAGTAGGAAGTATTATCAGCTCATGCACATTACATGCGGCAGCTTACACGTGTATAGTTTGACATTTGCGTGCACGCACCTCATTGGTCAGCAGCGTGATCTTTGCTTTACAACTGAAGCTAATGTTTCTATATTATTTATAGTATTTGGAAAGGTTAGGGTTTCGTGATGTGCTATGAGGATTTACTAGAATTTTATGAGTGCACGAATTCAATGAACCCAAATTTTTTTAAAAGAAAAGTAAATTATTTTGTTATGTATAAAAACACCTTGTATTAGACTATCCAACCAGAATCCAAGCCTCTTCTATATAGGTCGATGTAGCTATTTCATTTCATAAATAACAAAAATCTATGCGTAACCAAATCACAATATAAAGTTTCGGGTAATTCACAATATAAAGTTATTAAATTTCGGATAGGAGCGCAGTCTAAATAAGATATTTTACGTTAACACTTTAAATTGAGTATGTAGCTTTATTATTAAAGCGGTAACTGAAACTATCCGAAACAAACGGATAATTCGAAATAATTTCATATCCGTAACCGTATTCGAAACCGATATAATATTATTTATATATCCGTAATCAGATCCGAAATAGTAGGATGGATATCCCTGCTACGAGTACATGCATACCTACTCAGTGTTATAACGGCAGCAGATTCAGTAGCTTTGCCGAGCACATCACAAAAAAAAGAATTCGAGGAGAAACATACCTATAATTATTTCATAGTTGTTCGAATAAAAATTAAAACAGACTTAAAAAATTATAAAATCAAACATTAATAATCTGTGCAATATTTTACGCCCTACGCACCTAGCTTCACCTGTTCGAAAAAAGTTTAAAAAACGTCCGCCCCGAAAAATGCCACAGAGTAAAATTAATTATTGTTTTTTTTCTGTGCCCTTCGAGAATGTTATAGCAGAAATTATTTGGTGTTTAGCCGCCAGAGGGCGTGGCGAGATGTGATTAATATATTTCTATGGAAAAACTTTAATGAGTTGGCCGGCCACCGGTTCTCGTTTTGTTTATGGCGGGATGATTACGTTGCGTAAAATCGGCGGGCTATCTTTGTGAGAACGATTGTGTGGTGTAGAGATGGTATAAAAAATAAGAATACATTCCAAATGCTGGTTTAATAAAGTTTTCGTAGCTTCGTACCACCTTATGACTTCAAGCCTGTAAGAAAAGAGAAAATTCTAATAATTTATACTTAAACTATTAGATATACCTACCTAGTTATGTAATATGTAAAAAAAATCTTTTTACAAATTACATAACCTTGTTTAAGCCTATTTAAAGAAATAAACTTTCATTCAAAATGCTAAAAATTTTAAAATGTAAATACTATGAAAAGGATTGGATACTTGTTTATTTATCTGTAAGTATTTTTACAATTATACAACCCTCAGTAATTACTTAATTAGGTACCTAGTTAATAACTATTCCAACTGAGAAACCTATCATTATTTATTTTATCAAGTATTTCGGCTAAAGAATAATAATATATAACGTTAAATTATAAGTATGTTAGAATTTATTCTTATCTTTTTAGTATCAGTATCTTTTTGCGGACGGAGCGAAGCCCCGCCCACGGTCTCTGGAAATTTGCATTCGGCTTAATCTGTCACTGTCTGGGGATAAAATAATATGAAGAATTTACAAAACTTACAAAACAAAGGCAAGGTTCGTGAGAAGCATTAGATGAAGTGAATTATTATTGAGGCTAAGAACCTGAACTAAACAAGAAAACCTTTCTCTGTAACCAAATCTACTATATTATGTACGTAGTAATGTAGTCTCCACCAATCCGCATTGGAGCAGCATGGTGGAGTATACTCCAGGCCTTCCCCGGTTGTGGCGAGAGACCCGTGCCCAGCAGTGGGACATAAAAAGGGTTGAAGGCAGCAAAGGAAGGCATTATGTAGGTACTAGCTGGTGCTTGCGACTGCGTCTGCGCAGGATTAGTATTTCGAGCAATTCACACAATATCTTCATAAATTGCAGCCTATGTGTTATTCTGATGTATGAGCTATATTATTGTAAAGTTTTATTAAAATCCATTCAGTAGTTTTTACGTGAAAGGGTAACAAACATCCATCCATATTTTCAAATTGTCGCGTTTATAATACCTATCTATTAGTAGGATAGGGAGTATTTGCACTAGTAATTTTGTAGACTCTGGTACTAGAGCCTCTAGTCTGCTATTTTACGACCATGAAGGTGATATAATGATCCAATTATAACACCAAAACTGTATTATAGTTCCTTTAGTATATTAATTAGTTCCTATATCTCTGTTTTCGATTATAAGCACACAGAATAGGTTACTGTCGCAGCTATCACGAAGCATGTTTTGAAATTATTCTCAAGCTCTAGAATACCATAAAAGTATAGGCTTGAGAATAAGCTGTCCTATTATTTCTTTTTATATTAGGAAGCATCTATTGCCTCCGCTGAATACTATAAATTTCAGTCACCCGTCACTCAAATAAGACCGAAGACCGTTATTACGGGTTTCCACTGTCAATAAGAAGCCGACACGGAAATATGTTTTTCATTGCTTCTTAATACCCATTATAAATCTAAAAATCTTAGATTCAAATTGTATTGTTATTATAAGCGAAAAACAGCATTACCTAAATTTACTAAATTTATTTGTTATTTTAGAACTGATTAAATCTTTTTTTCATTTAATAATCGTTTTATACGAGTATAAACATTCTGCAATTATAGGTGTAGACACGCTTAGTGTGTAAGTTCAGATGTTTAAAACTGATTCGAAATTAAATTCCTACTTGTTTTGCAAGCCTTCATAACGTAAGTGGATGAATTTTTTATACAGTAATTCATAAATCATAAGTATTATGAAACAAAAGCTTAAACAAAAAATTTGTATATCTAATGATATTTATTTTCTTTTAATATAAAACTAGCGACCCGTCCATCGCACGGGTCCAATGCTGATACTAAATACACTACAGAAAAACTGTGAACCTTTATACATATAAACCTTCCTTTTCATTCACTCTATCTATTAAAAAAACCGCATCAAAATCCGTTTCGTAGTTTTAAAGAATTAAGCATACATAGGGACAGAGAAAGCGACTTAGTTTTATACTGTGTAGTGATGATTTATATCGCACGTATCGTAATTAAACATTAATTATATTATATATTAAATATTAAATAAACAATAATCTCGTCAAAAACAACGTGGAAACACTGGAAACACACCAGCACTTTGCATAACACAAAAAATTTCTTAATATTCATATAGCCGCTTCGCCTGCGGCGTCTTCGCGAAATTATAACAAAATAAAAACCGAACCCAACTGGGATTTATATTAGAAAAGAAGCAAAAATTGACCGCCGTAAGAAGAGCTCCGTGTTTGTGTTGGAATACAAAACACGTGGACCTTTCAAAACTGGACATTAGTGCAAAACAATGCCGTGGAACGTAGTAAGGCGTCTGCCGCGCTGAATATATTTGTTCGAATGTCATTAACATATACGGACAGACAACCCGTAAACAAGATATGTAAATGATACGGTTTTGCCTTCAGGACACAGTGCGGTTATTATGAGCTTGGCTTTTTATGAAAATGCGGAGATGACGCGAATTGTACCTATTGTTTTCCTACCCTCTGTCACAAGGACAGTTTTGGCATATATTTTTTTCGTGAAATGAATTTATTTAGGTATATTTCTTTTAGTTTATATATTTTTTCTCAGTTCATTAGGCTCAGTGCACACTTGCGACAGTTGTGACTTTTAAACCGACTTCAGAAACGGAGAAGGTTCTCAATTCGACTGCATTTGTTTTATGTTTGTTAGGTAGGTACCTTATAACTTTTGACTCGCTGAACGGATTTTGATGATTCTTATTTGTGCGCGACAATTTTGAAGTCGGTTATAATAATAATAACGCTTCACACTCACAGGCCCACACTAGGATTCCCTGCGTCGTGGGTGCCACGGACACATACAAACACAAATACACAAACACCCAGACAAGGAACAAAAATCTAAACTCATCATTGAAATTTCTGCACCGCCGGGGATCGAACCCGGGACCCTTCGAATGGTGGACTGGCGGAACCACTACACCGCACGGGTCCTCATGGGGTTGTTTTTGTAACGAGTTATAATTATTTTAGGAAGGAAGGAAAATAAGTGTGTTTATTAGCATTATTTCTCATGAAGTAATAAATCGGCTTAATGTCATAATGGTTGGTAAGCGAGGGTGCAGCGCTTGAGGTGATGGGCGTTCGAATGCTTCCATATAATGCCCGACTGAGTTTCCTTTGGGCTGTATACGTTAACACCTCTCTGAAACGAATGTTCTTTGCTTGATCTCAGAAGTTTTTACACTTCCATATTCATCTTTTAACCATTTCTATTGTATCTTTTAACTATAGAACGTTTTGATCTATTGTAGCTGGTGACATAGAATAAATAATTGCTGGTGGCAACATTGGTGTGGTGACAACTTTGAATCTTATATTGAATAGGTTGTAATGAAATTGATAGATTCTAATTGATTTGATTCCAATCTAATGATATTAGGTACTACAAGTCCGCACGAAGCCGCAAGCAAAAGCTTGTTTAATTAACATTTATTTAATATTATGGCAGAGTTGATGCGTCATTTTATTGCAAATGTACCAACAAACCATAACCACAGTTAGCTATAAAACTTAAAGGTAAACAATATACCTAACAATTACTTGTGACGCTATTGTAGTTAGCAACAAGGAATCAATTACATAAAACATTTTACGGCACTATGTAATGATTGTACTTTAATTTGAACGACTGACACTTATTTTTAAAAGTACCGTATATTACGCGGTTTCACCCGCGTTAAGAATAGTAGGCTATAACCCTCCATCATCAATATAGCTAACATATACAAAAAAAAATTAAAATCGGTTCAGTAGTTTCGAAGTCTATTCAATACATACAAACGATCAAATCTTTCCTCTTTTTAATATTAGTAGAGATGAACGCATGCTTCGACGTAAGCTAGGAAGCTACTAACTAGAACCGGTAGCGCACGCTATGCCTTGAGCAATACTACGACTGAACTTAAACTCTTAAACGGTCAAACATGTTTGTCAATTCTTTCGTGTTATTTAGACGGATTAATTAAACATAAACATTTGTTGCAATTTATTCACGTTTCTTCCCAAGCACAGCAAGAACTATCTCAAGCAAAACTCACACTAATTAAATCACACTCTCAAATCATAAACTTACATTAATTTAATTTCAATTAAATTATTATTCTTACTGCATCTATCCATCAGCCTTCGGGCGTTCACTGCTGGACACAGGGCTCCCCTAAGTGGCGCCACTCCGTCCGGTCCTGTGCCCTATGGTTCCAGCGGTTACCCGCTATCTTCCTAAGTTCATCAGTTCACCGGAGGGCGACCTGTACTCCTTTGCCGAGGTCCGAACGGTCCGAGGTACACGGTCTCCATTTAAGAACGAACATCACTATTACGAAAATAAAAACTGGGTTCTGCCAACATAATGGGCAAAAAACTCTAAAGTCCTATCAACCTCTCAGGTAATTCCGTAATATATGAGCAAAGTGAAGCCCGCAGCGGAGGCGGGCTCGCTACTAGTTAAAAGCCTCTCTCTCAAAGTTCGCTTCGGGCTATCAGACAACTCCCTTACGATTTCAGAAGGTGTAATTTGGTCTTAAACTTATATCATTAGGCTCATTTTAATGTTCATTATATAGCACAGTCCAGTGAAATGAACTTAAATAATAAAATTAATTATAATTCTTTTTTATTAATTAATAATTTTATATATTGTAAATGTAGCTGGTATAGGATGATCAGTTTATTCCCCTCTTTCAGCAAATGTTCATCATGTATGTTTTGTAGCTAGGTACCTACCTATTAGGTACCTAGTGCTACTAGGTAGGTATTATCGTCACAAAACATTGACATAATAAATAATTACACATAAAATAAGTACATAAAATTATATCTGTCCTTGTATCGTGTAACTTATTGTAAAGTAAAAGACACAAAGATTTTTCAATCCTTAACTTATGTGAATTCGAAGATGGATTCAATATTTTGAACGGCCGTCTCTCAACTCATTTACCGTCGCTCATTTTAGATGACTTTCTACAAAAAGTAGATAACCATTTGGTGGTTACATAGCTACTATTCACGACACGTCCAGCCAACCTACATGCTGTCTATCTTTTTTCTTTTATCAATCGCAACCTTTCTCACAGTCTCCGCCCCGTTAAAAATGCATCATCATGACTACCTTTCAATTTTTTATGTCGAATAAAATTTAATCATTCTTTAATCTACTGTTTCAATAGGTTGTGATGTTTTTGTGGCCTGATTCTATTGGTTATATTAGTGGCTTTCGTTATGTGACTTCTGGTTAAAGAGTTAGCCGATCGGCCGAACGACTTGAGCTTATTCCAGCTTTTGACATGGTCGAGGCTTTTAATAAATACACAATTTCATAGAGAAAATGAGAACGTTTTGTTGCGCGGGTAATGCAATCGCGAATTCTATTCCGCGGAATCCGCGTAAACAATACTCTTTCTCGGAGAAATCAATTAGTTTTAAAAATTGGAGTGAGTAAATTGAAATTTGGAATAACAATTAATTGCACACGGAACTTTTGAATAGATAAACGAAATCGGGTGGCTAATGTTGCTATGAAGTAAATATTCAACCGAATAAGTCGGTAGGTAATGACTTGTTTTCGGGATGCATATTACCTAACATTTTTTTTATTAACATTAAGTAGGTAGTGTTATGTGTGTTTTATGTGTTAGTGTTATTTTTTATCTTTGCCTATTATATAATAATATGTAAACTATTATTATATTGAATCTTTTTTCAGTTCACTAGTTTAAGAATAACGGGAAAAATTGGGAGACATTTCATCAAATTTTTTCTAGTTACCTTGTTAACTAACTATGTAGCTTAGCGGCGGATTTTATGGTCCCTACCCGGGCGAACTGTACCATTTCTACTAAGTACTTAAAGAAATTATATCTTTCACTGCGCTGCGGTTTCACCCGCGTTAAGAATTGTAACGTAATGTTAAAAGCCTTT
>DWQK01003237.1:0-11827 GCA_018231225.1 Noctuana stator | reverse complement strand
TGCATGATTACTGACCATAATTGTAAAAGTCATAATGGTATAAATTAATTTTAATGTTTCTGCTTGCAAGCAAACACAACGTGTACAATGAACTTATTTAAGCAACCTATAACCATATAAATACGTTTTAGTCTTTACATTTTAGTTAGTCTATACTTTACATTATCTATATTTATATTACCTAATATGTTTTTTTTTAATTTTATTAAGCCCGCGAATTCACTAGATCCTCATAATCTTGTAATTCGTATTGGAATGTCGATCAGTATAGAAAAACTGTAAAAATTTTAAACAATTTTAAAAAATTCCTCAAAATAAGTCCAGCTGTTAAAGAAAACGTTCAGTGAAAAACGATAATAAGTTCATAGTAGTAGTAAAGAAGATAAAAAGAAAGTAATAAAGTTACAATTGCGTAGAAGTATAGGTTTATTTGTGTTAAAAAAAAACAAATCGAAGGAAAGTTGTTGAAAAATTGTTCGATCTACTTATTTGTTTATCTAAGTAGGTACATCTAATAGTGACTAATTCAGTGTGTCGGAAGTTCTAGTTTTGTTCTAGTGACTTGGCATCGTGGCAAAGGTGCTGATAAGACTCGGAGCCGTTTGATAATTTTATTGTGCTTGTGTAATCTGCCGGATGTATTGCAGATATTAGTGAGCGAGAGGAGACATTAAATTACTTATACTTATGTATTAAAATTCTCTAGCCTTAGTAAATTACCTTAAAGTATAGATAATAATAGATAAATTATAATGTCGTATATAACTGAAGATTTAGTGAATTCTTTGCGAATCCCTGAAACGTCTATAATGCACTGTGATTATACTCGCGAAAAGAAAACAGTTTGTAAAATATATTTATCATTTACTTATAGTTCAGAAGCTGCAAGGCTTTTTACTTCATTCAGCATTTTCGTGGGTCGTCAGTCTCGATATAAGAATGTATGCAACTATGTATATACTACTTAATACGAATTTATATATTTTCTCATTAAATAGTATTAAATATAACCTATTGTATTAATTTGAATACTTTAACCAGGTACTTAAAACTCAGATGTATTTTAAAGTTCAATTCGTATCGGCGGTGGTTAACCCGAAACGGATCTAGAGGAAGTGTACGACTCCTGAATGGCGCTTTATCAACTAATGACTGGGTGACAAAAAGTCACGACGATATGACGCATAAACTTTGGCCTTCATATCTCTACTCGTTACTACAAAATGTACCTTTTGATTGTGTACGAGTACGATCATGTCTTGTATTAAACTTTCTTTCACATAAAAGTGCTATAACATTATCTAATTCATTATTTATTACGATTACCTACTGTTTTTCAGATTCATACTACTTTTTATGTTGAAATCTGCGACAGAATGAATATTTTTTCTTCGATTAGTAAGACCATTGGTGTTACAAACAAAGTACAATCGTAAAAATATATTGATTTATTGTATGTAATGTAGTACCTAAGTTCTAAAAAATTATCTTAAATCTCAAGATATCAAAAAGTTATCGATGGCGACGAATCATATTATTATAGTCATCTGATAAAGCAGTGAATAATGAGATTGCTATTTTTAGGTATTTTATCGGTGAATTTCGCGTTAGAATAAGAGTGATATGTCAATATGCGATTAAAAGGCAGATAATGTTACCGTGGAGTATGATGAAAGTGCGTGGGCTCGGTCGTGCGTCAATTTGCTTTGCTCAAACTGTCGTTATTGCTCTCCGCAAGTGTTTCACAATATGACACCAATTGCACTACATTAATCCTGAAATACATTCACGTCGATAATAATAACTAATACCGTTATTTGTTTACGCTATCAACAGCTGCAAATCCTTTAGTCTTTTCTACGTCATCTATAATTTAGTTGTTTGAGTTTGCAGGACACCTTATTCTAAGTGGTATAAAAGTATAAATAGTATAGAAGCCCTTTCAGAGGTCATATTTGGATGTGTTGTTGCTTATGAGGGCGAAGGTGGTCGAAGTAAATAAATAACCCTAGAAGGTAGTTTAGATCGTAAGCATAATTAAGCAAACTCGACGATGCGTCCTCGGACGGTCGCTATACATAGTGGCACATTTTCATGTGCGCTTCCTGCTTCGGAGAACGCATTAAGCCATCGCTTTATCAATTTAATTCTCGCAGTTACAGGCCGTCAATTACTTTATGGAAATTAGTGAGACTAATTTAGTGGCCCGTTCGCGGCCCATAGCACATAAATGAGATAGGGCCTACTCCCAACCGACAAACACAAAAAAACGTTCAATCCTTAACTAAAGTTATTTTTTTGGCGACTTCAAAAAATGATACCTATCAGATACGTTCTAAAAGTTACAAGGTGATAAATTGTAGCTCACTTACCATTGCCACTTGCCATCTTATTGTTACGCAAATAGGTGGTACCAAGGTTTGATGCTAAGAATAAAAAGTTTGTAAACTTAATGAAATTGCTGTCTCATTGTGTGTCCGTGAGTTACACGTTTATCAAAGGAAGTAAAGTGATCGAGTGATCCCTAACAATTGAAACGTATCAAGGCTTCTCCTCAATTAAAGGCTGACTGACAGAGATCATTAGGTTAATAGGGCCAATCAGCCCTTCAGTTTGGTGCGTTGATTACATGAATGGCATATTTGCTCACAATTTAATATTTCCAAAGCTTATTTCAATTCATGTAACATAAAATTACTGTCCTCATGCCGTGATTAATGTATTCATAGCAGACGTTAGCTACTGTAAATGTGTTTTCGATCAAATCAAATGAATATTGAGTTCAAGGTATCTCATACTAATAGGTACCTACACCAACAAAGTTAGTCTAAGTTTTATTTAGTTTTGGACCGGTGGTGAGTCATGATAAAGGATTGCACTACTTATTACTGTAATTCATAGCAATTTATACTTAGTAGTAGAAGTTTATGCTTTGTATACTTAGTACAGATTCGTCAATTATCCCATAATGCTTTATTATACATACAGATTTTCAATCTGGATGACATAAAAATATTATGAGAAATAAAAAACATAGGTAATATTTATGAAAAACGATGGTAACTAGGTTGTAAACAATAGGTTTCGCTTTAAAAAGAGAATAATTTATGAAGCGTCGACATTAGATACTTAAAAGGACATAGGCACTTCAATTCAACATACGATATTAAAATCAGAATTACTATAGTAAATCAATTACTTACCTACCTATAGAAAATAGTAACATATTTCACACTAGAATACCCCGTACGTTGTTACTTCTCATATTTTTTAGTTTTATTATAATGTGACTACTTTTCATTGTTTCTGAGTGCTGGATTGTTCTGCGGTCTGGAAGCCTTCATTATCTACTTAGCAAAAAAGATACACAATGTACTGCGATAATCTTATTGGCATCTCAAATTCCCTTGTAAAATAATAATGCTTAATTCATTGATGTAAAAACGTGATATCCTGTTTTACTGAAGCTTTTTGCCAATCAAGTTGAATGTACGTACCAACGATCTGAAGTCTTTTAATATTTGTAAGTAAGATAATTACATAATGATCGTAATATAATTGCAGTGTGTTGCACTTAAACTTGTTAAAACAAATGATATGATTCAAACTCGAAAGGTTTACAAGTAACTACTGAGGAGTTTCACACTGAGAAGGAGGAATATAAGGTATACTTCTATAAGGTACACACCTACATACAGGTAAAATTAATGTATACCTATTAAATAATTTCAGTTGTAGAATATATCGCCTAAACCTATATTTATTTACAGGTCGGTAAGACGTGTAATTTACATAACTGAAAGCTGGAAATGGAAACAAATACAAAGATATAGATATATTATAAATATCAGAGCCGATACTCCGCTGACGCCGTTCTGCCGCTAAGCCTTAGTCATAAGAAAATACACATCACATTAAATCAGAGGGACGCCCGCGCCGCCGCACACAATGAGACAAAGCTCTTGAAACGATGTCAGTAAAACTACACTTCAGCATAATGCCTTTGTATCTATAGAGACCAACGTCAAGCAGAATGGATTCAAGAGGGAATCAATTGCAACCAAACACCGGAAATAGCAGCTAATGTTATCATCGAGCCGTTGAGAGTGAAACAAAATTGGTAATAGTGTAGGTAATATGTGTCTATTCCTAGGAGAATTTGTTGTTAAGGAGGTGCGAGTGTACTTAATGGATTAATATTTCAGAATTTAATATATTGCTTGTAAATATCGTAATGTTAGATGGGCGTTTAATTCATTACTTCCGTTGACAGCACTACTTTTCACTGATAGAGCGCATACGTCTCGGAAACACGTATCGTGTAATAATAATACTTGGATATAATAATTATAATAACAATGTACCGATCTGAAGTTGCCCTATCAATATACAGAGCCTTCATTAACGATCAAGCCTTTTATTACAAAGCGATAAATAAGAAAATTGTATGAGCCACTGCCAGCGCGAGTGTTGTTGATAATAGAAATAAACGTGAACAATGTCATAACGAGTCTCTTGTAAGAGATGATGGCGATTAATTCGACATCAGATATTCAGCGGCTGTAACCCGTAATGTCGGCGGGGTATTTGCAGCGATGTGTAATTGGTGCATAAGTGGACCGCGGCGAGGCAGAGGCGGCCGCCGCGGGTGTCACGAACTGACACGTCCCCGCCATCAACGAGTGAGCGCGTGAGCGCGTTCCGCCGTATGTGACGAGAATGCTATATTGTCGAGACAATGTTAACATTGTAATTTCTTATTCGAAACACAACAAATAGACGAACATTAAAATGTAAAAGCACTTGCCCCTCAATTGGTTGTCATGGGTTTTTCTGCTTGTGACTGCTGAATACTTTTTCGTGAAGATATAATTACGATATTTATAACGAAATCACTCTTATTGGCTATAAAATCTTTTATACGAATCATCTCTACTTACTATATTTAAATTGTTATATACCTATATTACATACTGAATAACTCATCCGCTTATCAGAAAATTGATACGTTATTGGACAAACTTTATAATATACTCGTAAGTATTAGAAATGTCAAAATTTTGTAAATTGAAGATATTTTGAAAAATTTTAAACGATGAAGCTCTAAACCCTTCTAAGAAACTGAATCTTAAAATTAAATTTTCCAATAAATCTTAGTCTATTAATTCATAAAGTGTCTGAACAAAATCGTTTAATTTATTGTATTTTAATCTAAGATACGTAATGACAACAAAATTTGTTAAAACGAAAAGATAACATCAATACCACCGGAAGTAAAACAAAATACCTACCTACCTATTTCATATAATTAAAATATTAGATTAAGTGTCATTCATTACATTCTCATTGGCATGTTATTTTGGACTGTGAACTAATAAATTGGGTCAGGTCCACGATTCGTCTCCATATCTTTTGGTCTGCAATGGTGATAACCTCGATGTTGATTTGTTTAACCTGATTGTAATTTTCCACAACAACAATTGACCTAACTAATAACAGTTTTAAAATAAAACATTTTTATTGGAACTGACAATAAACCGTTCCGGAAATAGAGTAGAAAAATAAAGCGTCATTAATACAGAAATATTACAGGGGTAATCTGATCATCGTGCTGAAAAATGAAGATTGTAGTAATGTTGGGATAGGGTTGAAAGTTAAGTGATTGCATATCACAATAAGGAGACAAAGACAGATATCATTAGATGAGAGTGACTCAAAATGTCTGAGTAGAACAAGATTAGATATACAACGTATATACAGCAAAACAATTTTATTGCGAAATAAACTTCTCAGGTTATGGGGGTCACACCCTCTTTAACTGTATAAAAGACGCTAACGACGTATACTTTGCTGATGTGATTATCTCGAGACATCTGCCGCGTTCTCTGTGTCAAACTCTATTGATATTTTATGTAAATGATAGGCCTGTCGCGTCGTCACGTCTGGATGTCTGTGGATACCACAACTATGGCGGGCTTTGTCGCTCATACTTACAATTTATTAGGCATTTTGTATGTGCGTCGCGAACTAAATGGATACACCCAGCATTTAGTAACCTTAACATGTATAACTGCTGTTTCATACTGCATATTTCTTCGCGACGCTACGAGCAGGCCATGAGAAATGTTAAGGGTATTTTGGCGTGTACAATTGCATATAATTATATACTTACCTAATTATTGTGTTATGGAAAATATGTATTTAGGTACTACCGCCGTGAGGTACGGGACGAATATATAAACGTAGACAATATATATACACCTACATACTTACATGTATACTTAAATATATTTATTAGTTTATTGGGGTTAACCACCTAAATCACCTCTCTATGTCATTTTCACTTGTTGGATGTCAGATCAATGATTAATGGCTCGACGATGCAATAACGAAAACACATTCTACATATTATTACTAAATATACTCGTATGTAGTTGTTTTTAGAGTAGTGTCTGTAATGAAAATGCCGATAGTATCAACGATTTTTTGTTACATCAAGAAGAGCTGCAGAAACAATTAACTGTGAATTAGTTTTGTTTTTTTGTAAATTTTGTTTTAGCTTAATATAAAACAAATAAATATACCTATTTAACTGTAATTCTAGGTAAATAAAATTACATTTAAGCGCCGTGATTAGTACCATGTTAATTTTTATAACTTATTAGAATAGTGGCATAATATTTGTTCTGATTTATGTATTTGACTCAATCACGTTCTGATTGATAGATCCGATACCAATTAGTTGTTATTAAATAATTTATAAGTTGTTGTTAGACAAGAAATGTCGCGTCGAGTTGTCAGTATTTACTAGTTGTGACACAGCAAAGAGTACCTACCTTTTTATTGGAAGACGTAGTTTTATTGAAAGAAAGTGAAGTTAGAGGTAAAGGGATCACTAATATTCCTAGACATCCATATTTAATCTTGAAAACCTAATGCCTAACTAAAGATAAGAAATACCTAAGAGTACGTTGTTACTCTAAATTACCCTGGTTGACTACCTAGTCACCTATATATACCTATATCCTTGATAGTAATATTATAGCCGTAAGTTTTACGTGAATACGACTATAGCTATACTCTAAGACAATTTTTGAAGTTACCTATAGGATATCTTCATTCATAAAATAATCTGAAACTCAAATCAAAATACAGTTCTTAATAAATAATCCAGCGCTACCTCTCTAACAACACTTTAATTACAATAATTTTAAAAGCTCAGAGTAATTATTAAGTAATATACCTATTGATGATTACACAAACAAAGCCCTATTGAATTTTGTTTGTGTAGGTATTATTTCAATCCTTCCTTTCAATTTTTTTAAGATCAGCTTGTACATTTTACATCAACTTGTTAGTTATTTCATTTAATTTAATTTACTTATGTGTGTGTGTGTTACGAAAGTGTGAATTCTAGTTTACCAAAACTTGCACGAGTCACGAGTTAGCGGAGAAGTCTATTGGTTAAGGTAATCAATTATCTTTTATAATTTTTTAATTGTTTAAAAATGTTGCAAAATATACATACTTAGATAAATAAAAATTTTAACAAATTTTAAGCGCTGTCTATCTGCAGCTCTTCGTTCTGCGTCACAGCGATATTAATCGTACCTACTAGTGTCCTATTTGGAGTTAAGCTACTGGTTATAAGTAATCTATGTCTCTGACGTATTAGTATAGGCGTCCTTTATGTGAAGCCGCCGGGCCTGGCGCCGCGTCGCGCCGATCACATTAGATTGAACACGGGAAATTACATAGCTTGTTGAGATACCTGTGAATAAACAACTATTTGCCACATAATTGTACTCGTTCACTTATACTAGAAACATTAACGGTGTAATTTTTTATGCCAATATCGTTATTTGCTTAACTTTACGTAACTCATGTGTAATTAAGTAATAATTCTGTAGCACGCAGTTGGTAGTTATTAGATACACATTTTTAAAGGAAACATAGGTATTTTAAATTATTAAAAAAGTTATAGTACAGTTATATTATAGTATAAGTGATGTTTTAAATTGACTCTCTTTCAAATAATAAGAATGCAAAATTTATTTTTCCCTTCATTTTGAACTGCCAGCTATTCCAAGAATTCTTATACAAATAAACATTAACGTTAGCTAAGGATCTACTACTCATGCCAAAAAGCACTGTTCCATTTGGCAAACAGAGTTAACTTTGTACTTTGTTTTAAGTTACTGACTTGTTCGGAGTAATTTCTTTGTTGCAAACCGTGTATTCGGAATAAACAATTTCGCTTACAAATTTATATTAGGATTTAAGATAACATTTAAGTAACGTCTAGTCAGTGCCGACAACACAACTTAAAGGTACCGTACACTTTTTAATGACTTGGAAGGCTCTCGAATTTCAGATTTATGGTCAAACATGTCTACGTCACCGGGTTGTCAGCAGTAGAACTTGTACAGTTCGTTCAGGAAAGATATTTAGTATACCAGCATGATGCTGGTATGCTACTCATCCTCGTAAATATTACATTTCGAAATTAACGTATTAGAGATTTCAAATAATTATGTGAAGTAAGTAGGCAATTGTAATCACTAAAAAAAAGTATATTCAGGATTTATCGAAATTCTAACGATAAAGATAAAAAATTACAGACAGCGGTATATTCTACTATTAATTCTACTATCTATGAAGACAATCGTACAATGCAAATGATACCTTTAGGGTGTTCAAACTCGATAACACTTCAACTTCATTTATGTGAACGGTTTATTCGCGACTCATGAGTATAGGTAACACGGGCAAAATAGACTATTATGGTTTCATTATCACTTTAATATAGATAATGACGCCGATAGATAATGTTAGATAATGATCTGTGTCTTACAAGGCTTACAGTGTGAATTGCTAAACCGCAATTTGCAACCTTTGTCTATGCAACTTACACACGCGCTCGCTACCAAATCAAAGAAACGTCTATTCATATAAGGAATTACTATGATGTCTAGTCTGTTCTTCGAGAGTATTGTTCAGTTAGCTATTAATTTTATCTATGCATATAATCAATAGATATCGAGTTGTCAGTTTTCAGCGTAATTGGATTATAAATATATCTATTCGTGCTTATGTCGTATCACATACCTTTATCTATTTCCTCTTTGTGTATTTGCGTACTTTGCATTTGATTTTCCCATTGTATTTATCTGATTTTGTTGTTATTTGTTTCAAATGCATTTGTTATTTCTGATATATTTATGATTTTATTCCAAGAAATGTTATTAAAACATATATTTTGTAAATAAAGACTAATACCCACATAAAGAATTAGAATATAAATTCAGTTACTTACGAGTACCGCATATCATTATTATATTATTTGAAGAATATTTCAATTTTAAAGAAAACATAGCTACAATTCCTAAAAGTTTGATTCGATTTACCATTAATCGCTAAATTACATTTCAATTTTGTTCAAAGAAAACTATGCTACAATAACGCAGGACTATGTTGAATTGCAAAGTTTGAAAAATTACCCTTATCTATTAAGTCTATAAAATCTTTGGCTGTCCTAAAAAATGTACTAACCTACCTTTAAACAATTTGCTCTCACTCTAACAGTGTAACGCTATAATAAATAATTAACACTTGGCCAGCGTGGCTGATTAATATAATCTAGTTCTGTTACACTTACATTACATCTCTGTGAGGGGAACATGCAGTGGCTAGCAGTATGATAGAGGGTTTTTTTGTCTCATGAGATTTTTTTGTCATGAAGTACAATATATTCTAATCAACATCTAACAAAATAATTCTCTAATATCGATTTTTGCTATTTTTCGATTTTTATTTTAGCTCCGTCATATTATATATAAAGGTCTTATAAAAACACATTAAGCTCATAAAATATGCAAAGTATTAAACGATGTTATAACATTGTGTTTATTATTGTAGTTGATTGTAGGGTTGTTATTTTATTGCTCGAGGCGTAACAAAGTGGTCTCTTGATTTTTCGTATTTCTGTGTTATTTTTACCTACATACCTACTTGTCGGAGCCAGTACAAGTAACAACTTCCGTGTTAGAAGATTCCTTACCAACCATGCTTCGCTATGAGTCAGCTTTGTATAAAGTTTTATCTTTGTGACGTAGCATAGTATGTGCTAGCAGGTATAATTTCAATTTTCATTATTATCATTATTATATACTTTTTATAATCATTAATTTCAACGCAGAAATGAACGATTGTACGTACGCACTATTACGTTAGGCAACAAAATTGGTTGTATGTACGGATAGAGGTTATATAATTAAGTGACAAGCTTCGCACTGTATTTCATAATGTAAATACCAAGTATCATAATGCTTCTTTTATAACGTACGTACGTAACATAACGATTTAAAACATTGTTACGAAATTGTGAAAAAGGAAAAAAAAACAAAGTAAAAAGGATAGGCATTTTTTTAAATATACCTATCTACCTATAAATTAAACATTTTAACATTTTAAATCTTCATATATTCGTTACCACTACAAGATGCTACGTAGTGCTACGAGTTTATGCCTTATTTTCGTCTCATGGCAAACTGCTGGTGAACTTAACTTTGCCACGGAGACGAAAATATTTTAAAGTGAATCAAGTTAGTGATATACGAATACATAAGTTTAATTACCTTCCTATTGTTGCATTTTAAATTCAGTACTTATTTATCAGCATTCAATGCGGAATGTACAGTTCTTGCTATCACAATAATAAAGCAGTCTGCTTTTATCTATAATTGTAGGTACTTTACTTATTTACGAGTGTCAAAAGTGTAGTCGATAATATTGGTATAGTGTGTGGTCTGCGGTGTAGGAGCTCGGTGGTCAGCGGTCGGTGGACGGTGTTCGGGTGCATCGAGGGCGCTGCAGTGCGGCATGCGGCAGGCCGAGGCTGATCGGTGTGGCAGTGTGGTACTGTGGTCGGTATGGTGAGTCGGAGAGTGCGCGCGGGAGGCTGCTCGGAACTGGTCCGGCGCACGCGCGGGGCAGAGTCGCGCGGCGGCCGGCAGCGACGCGCCACCGGCCACGGCTCACCACTCAGTGCACGCGCTGCCTTGCCGCCGCCAGCCTGCCTGGCTCTCAGGACCACGGACGCACTCGTACGCCGGCACTCCCCTCCTATACGACCGCTCGTACACAAAATCCCCCAATTACACGAACGTTAAAAAATAAATGACTCCTCGAAAACTTTTGTCGCGTGCACGTTTCGTAATCGCGTATACTGTTTACATTTCCAAAGGTGCTATTTTTTGCTTGACTTAGGGTTTTATTTAACAGTGAAACGGGAGTGAATTTATATTTTTCTAAAGTATAGGTGAAGAGAGAACACGAGCTGCATATTATTAAGGTAAATTTTATATTTTTAAATTAATTATGAAACTTGTTTCTTTTAAATAAGGCTTTTATTTAATCAGTAATTTTATTATAACTCGTTTTTTGCTGCGGACTTGAATTTGATGTCCATTTCAATTTTATATTATCTCTGGGCACCTGCTCATAGTTTTTATTAGAAAGTAACTTGCATAGGTATACATATGAACCAAACAAGTTGAAAACTTGAAACTACTCACATGTGTGTATTTAGAGTAAGTTAGTAAGTACGAGTACATTAAAATTGTTGTAACCGCGTAGCAGACGTAGCAAAATTTATAAAAAGCTTTATTCGTTTTCTTACTTTGCTTGTTTTTATTTGATAGCTTTGATTTATATATTCGTAGTATTTTTAAAAATATATTTTAATTAAAAAATGAAAATATTAACTACAAAAGATAAGTACGATGTACGATGTAGATAAGTACCTAGTAGTAAGTAAGTAGTTCTA
>DWQK01003236.1:0-11829 GCA_018231225.1 Noctuana stator | reverse complement strand
AGTGCAGCCTTACATCAAGACATCCATCGAACCTTGAAGCTAATAAGTTAACACAATATTTACTGGGTCTTAGGCGGCACGAAGTTCGCCGGGTCAACTATTATGTATAAACGTTCAGTTTTTCTGTAGTGTACTTAGTATCAGCATTGCACCCGGGCGAAGCCGGGGCAGGTTGCTAGTATAATATATAATAGTGCTGTAAACACAATATTATTGTAATTTATGCAAAAATAAGTTTAGAAATAAGAGGTTACAAAGAAAATCAGTTTGGACACCTAATGTGTTAATATGCATGCAATTTGTATTATTTTGTTTCTTCCACAGCTCATACTGATAAGACTAATACATAATGTAATGACAGGCAATATACCCAGAATGTTCAAAAATATTTTGATTTTTACCTAATCAAATGAATATTAAGTATAAATAGAGCAATAGGTACATTTTTACTTAGCTACGTAAATTAAGCTACATTGAGAACATTTGATGGAAAGTTGGTTCCTGAATAGTAGTGCATATTCTTAACTTCTTTCACTTAGGCTTAACTTGTAAACATTTCAAATCAAACAGTATGTAGCCACAAGTAAACATATACAAGCATGCATGCTACAAGAATGCTGTCTACAAGAAGTCACCTAGGTAGGTATATACATTGCACATAACATTTATAGTGAATATGGAATCTAAGAATAAATTGGATATAAGTTATAAAAACTGAATAAAAAGACAATTTACAAAATCCTGCTTTTCTAATATTTACTATAATTAATTAAATACTGACCGGTTCATTTTTTACAGCAGGTAGATTTGGCGACACAGTGCCAGAGTCGGCCTCTGTTTCCCCTTTGGATGACATCACATTAGGTCGCGGCCTTTCTGTACATCACTCTCCCGCCTCGCGCGACTATAGCCATATAATAAACACATTATGAAACTTACATTAATCTCCTAACACACATCAAAGAATGGTCCCCAATAGTTTAATTTAACCATAATTCCATTAAACAATCTCATCTTACAAGAATGGCGAGGTGACCCATTTACGAAAACATACATATTATCGACTCTCTATTGACTATTTAAAATTGTTATCTATTGCATCCTATAGACATTCTACATACAATTTTATGGATAAAAATAAGCACAAAGCCACTTATTAAGTCCGAAAGACGAAAACAACACACTCACTTGGTACTCTGTTGATACGTCGACAGCCAGAACAGCGGTATTTTAGGGAGAGATCGCTATGTGGCCTAATTCAACGCTCGAACTCTATGCACAAAATACGTGTTACGCGGATAACTGTAAATGCACAAATAAGTGGGTCTCCACCATGAGCTTATGTTAATTGGATATTAAATTACGTTGTCACTTTTTATTCTATCTAATAAATTCATAAGTTCTAAAAAGAAATCACAATTTTAAAATGAAATCCATTCTGTCTGTTACTCTAATTCGCACATCTACGATGGATCATCATGGATCGGATCGGTTCGGTTCGGTCGGTATTATTCGGTACGACATAAATGTACTCTGTGGGTACGACGGATAAATAAATATGAAAAAAAAAACCATAGTGAATCGTCTTTTCGATAATTTTTTTTTATCTAGCAACACAGATACGTAAAGTCGTTTAAAAAAAGCCTTGCCTTGCTATTTGTGTCGTGTCTCCTTTAACTTTTAAGTCGTTTATTTATTATTATAGTACGTTAACATTTGCGCGAGCAAGATAACGGAGACGGAGCGAGCCGATCGAGAATCAGCCTTAAGCGTCCTTTACACTACTTATTGTAAATTGAGGGAGCCCATAGACAATAACGTGAAGATATTTTAGATTGTGTACATAGTACATTAGTACATCTAAGTAGTCTGTTATTGTGATTTCTTACATTCTATGTAGTCTGTGCTTTCTTGTTTCTTTGATCTTTCTCATCAATTGAATGAAGTTTCAAAGTTTGTTGCCCGTTTTGCAAAGAATTACTAATTTATTTTTCTGTTGTTATTATAATACCTATTTATAATTTACAATCTTATCAAATTGTTGAATATTAATTCTCGGTGTTATCAATTGATTTGGTAAATAACTAAATAGCTTAGCATTTATGCTAATAAAATTAAATAAAAGATCTAAGTGTTTACAATTTTAGGATTTACATTTTTATGAAACATCTTGATGAATCCTTGGAGAAACTTAAATTGTTATGGACATAATCTACAAGCTAAAAATAGAGGCATAATTAAATTACACATGTGATAGTAAAATGTGCTCACCGTCGATAAAAGCATTTTTTAGCCAGTGGAGACTATGGATTCGCCCTTTTGTGATTGCGACATATATAATCCTTGTAATAGTTTTGGTACCATTACTTATTATACATTCTTTAAATAATGGTTTCACAAAATCTGACCAGGGCACATTAGTTGGGGGAGGGTTTGTTCTTCTCGCTCTCCCAATCTCCATATGGCAAATAACTCAACATATAGTTCATTACAATAAACCGTCTCTTCAGAAGCACATAATTCGGTAAGAACAACTTAAAAATTGCGCAACTATTTTTATTCATTTAGTTTAGTCACCTCTGGATGCTTGTAGGTGGTCCAAAAGAAACCGCAAAGCACAAACAATACTTATTGTTTTTCCTGTATGTGAATTATATGTAACATATTCATAAATAATACTGGTCACTGACAGTAAAAGAGCAAATAAATACACAAAAATATTGTAAGTGTATTTTTACTGAATTTTGGATATTACCAATAAAGGCCAGGTATATTTGTCAATATAAAATGAATGAAATATTTGAAAAAATAATCAATGTTTGCATAATGTGTTATATCAAGAAAATTGTTATTTTTAACTACTGTAAAATCCCCAATCCCAAATTCTTATTCTTGGATTTATCTCAATTTCTTTTCAGAATATTATGGATGGTCCCAATATATGCTCTAAATGCCTGGATAGGCTTAGAATTTCCAGAGCAATCCATTTACATGGATTCTTTAAGAGAATGCTATGAGGCCTATGTAATTTACAATTTCATGAAGTATTTGTTGAATTATTTAAATGACGGTCAGGATTTAGAAGCGATTCTGGAGACAAAACCCCAAGTGTATCATATATTCCCCTTATGTTGCCTTACCCCATGGGAAATGGGCAGGTAAGTTCATATCATATATTGTATTATTTTAATTAACTGGTAAGTTCTTGCAATCCATCACCCTGCATTTGACCAGCATGATAAACCATGGCCTAAACCTTAGGCCATAGTGTATTATGGCCAGGGTTTAGGCCCCAAACCCTTATACCTAAGACGATATAGAGATGACATGTGCCCAACAGAGGTAAATGACAGGTTCATAATGATTGCTGTAATAGCCAAGTTCATAATCTTAAAAAACTCAAAGTATTGTTTCTAATTTCAGTGAATTTGTACATAACTGCAAACATGGAATCTTGCAGTATACACTCGTGAGACCACTCACTACAGTTATATCAATGATATGCGATTTGTGTGGAGTTTATGGAGAGAGTGACTTTAGTCCAGATGTGGCTTTCCCTTATATGATAGCCATAAACAATCTCTCACAATTTGTAGCTATGTATTGTTTAGTGCTTTTTTACAAAGCAAATCGGGAAGAACTGAAACCAATGAAGCCTATTGGAAAATTTCTTTGCATAAAAGCAGTTGTCTTCTTTTCATTTTTGTAAGTATATGAACTGAAAGTATTATAGTTATGTAAGTGACAATTGGGTCTCTTCCAGCACCTACGGGAGGCCTGGAGTATTATAAATAATATTATCTTCTATTATACAAATAAGTTGCTGAATAAACTGTGCAGGCACTGACTTACTGTTATGCCCAAAATTAAATTTCACAACAATAAATATTATTTGTTTGCAGCCAAGGAGTTATTATCAATATTTTGGTATATTGTGGAGTGATATCAACAATATTTGATATATCTGATAAAGACAAGATAAAGATTATTTCTTCAAAGCTTCAGGTATGAGTATTTGCTTTATGCAAATGTAAATATAGTAAGAATGTTGAACAGAACAAAAGTTTATAGACTAGCACTAGACTGTGGCCTTGCCTGTGTGGACATACAAATGCAGATGGATTGCAGACTAGAATGTTTAAATATCAACTATATTTGTGGCCTTTATGTAGAGCTTGTCTTGGAAATTTCCAAAAATACTGAGTTTTATAGATGTACAATTTTTTTTTCAGGATTTTCTTATTTGCATTGAGATGTTCCTGGCTGCAATAGCACATCACTACAGCTTTTCGTACAAGCCTTTCATGTCACAACATGACTCTTCACCGTCATGCTTGGGCTCGTTCTTAGCCATGTGGGATGTTTCAGATGTAAAGCGAGACATATCTGAGCATCTTGGTGTGGTTGGTGTGTATCTATTTTTATATTACTTATATATTCGTAAAATATCAATTAAAAAAATTAAGGTGCTTGTGATATGAAGTGATTCAGTAATTGCTGTAATGGTTCAGTGGTACAAGTGTATTATTTGTATGATGTGTATGTAGGCAACCATAAAATAGCCCTACACATTCATACAAATATTCTTAAGTATACTCATTAAAGTACAAAATTTTTTCAACGGCTCCCTTTTTGATTATTAAAAATGTAATGATGTTTTAATTACAGATATATGAATTGTAATATGTATATAAATGTGAATTTCAATTAAATTAATTATAATTTTTAAAGTATATATCTAAAATAATGAACAAAATTTAAAAATGCCATAAACAACAGTTAGTCAGGCAACTTGCCATTTCAGTGTCCGTTCAGTTCAGTGTTTGAAAATTGTTCAATATCTTTTATAAATTTCAAGCACATTGACACACTTGTTTTATTTTCAGGAAGCTCATTCAGTAGAAGGTTACGTGGTAAATCGATGTACCATATGGCACGTGGCTGCGACGAAAGCTCTAGATTAGTGGGCGAGCCAGTGCCCTCAAGTTCAGCTCCAAACTTAACGACCGAAATAGAACCTCCTGATGCAGAAGCTAGGCCTTCTGTATATGGCTCTTTAGAAAACACAATAACAACTGGTTCAATGAACTCTGATACTGAACCCTTACTCGACGCTAATTCAAGTCAAAATCCAAAAGTATAGAAGCAAATATGTGATATTATGTGATTTAAGTTTGACTTTAATCTAGCTAGTGATTGTATAGGAAAGGCATAAAGTATGCAATATTGAAAGTTATAATATTGTCAAGTTATCAAGTTTAAATAGATAATATATGCATGATTTATTATTATTAAATTAAACATTAAAATGGTATCTTTGTTTAAAACATGTATTATTAATTTTTGTCTATAATCTAAGATAGTTGATCATACTTCTCTCTAAAGTACATCTATTTCATTGTGATATTACCTTTGGATTGTTTGAATGTTATTTTTTTCTATGAATATATTAAATACGGATTACAAAATATATTTCCATGTTTACATCAATGTAAGCAGTTCAATATCAAGCTTTGTGAATGATTATTTTCTTACAAACTTTACATTGCTTCTTAAAAAGAATTGAATTGAAGACTTTTGTAAAAATAAAGCAATACTACATAACTTTTATGGCTAATCTTTCATAGCAGGATGTTATTATAGATTAGATTATTATAGATTAGATGTAATTATAGAAGTAATATTTTTAGAAACTAAATAGTGTGTATCCAAACATCAGAATTTTATGAACTACTAACTAATTAACTGGCTATATTTTTATCTAAGTGTTGATTTTAGCTTACTACAAAAAAGGAAAAGGTTCTCATTTAATTTTTGTATGTTTGTAGTTCCAATAACTCCGTCAATTATTAACGACTTTTTTATCTTTGTTAGTGGGTCTAGTCTAGTTGGGTTCTACAGAAAAATTTGAGATATAGCATGAAACAACCAAATGGATTACAATAATACAAGTTATTATTTTGCAGTGTAGTTTTAGTTATTATTTTGCATTAATCAGTTAAGACAATAATGCTGCAGTGGCTCGGTCAGAATCCTTATTTCTGACCTAGCTCATTCGATGGGTCAGGTTAGAATCTTGACATTTCTTCCACAATTTTTGCAAATGTTTTATTATATGCACTGATCTATAATGGATTCGTGAAATTTCGAAGAATTTTTTAACATGAACAACTAAAAATTCGTCTCTCTCTTTATAGTGTAGCTAAGGTGAAAATAACGTTAACAGACATCACAATTAATTAAAAGAATCTCTTTCTCTAGCAACATAGTCTTTATTTTATATTTAATTTGATGAAAATATTATACAATATAACAATTTTGGGCATTTCATCACAGTTTATTATGAGCTTTTCTTATTTATAGGGTTACAAGATTGGAATATTAACAACTTACCAACGGAATGTAATATAATTACAATACATTTATTATTGAAAAATACAAGTTACAAATAAATATGTGTATTATTTATTAACTAAATACTTATAGAATACATTATATTATGATTATACAATGATTGGATACTACTAATATACCTATATAATGAATATAATATTAATTAATGTATAACATTCGCTTATATTTCTTGCCCTTCTTCACCAAGGAGACAACTCCACACTTAAATGTATATTGTTAATTATTAAAAAGATGTTGACTGAAATGCTAAACACGAAATTAAATTTTTTATTCATCTTGTTTCATCACTGCTCTGCTATTATTGAAGTTCTCAAGACCACTCAATCCAGCTTTAAGACTATTCATTTCAATCCTGTTCCATAATGTGCCCATCAAAAGGTAGTAAAAACAGAAACCTGTTATGAGTATTTTAATTATGTCATACCATATGGCATTTGGCCAAAATCCAACAGATCCCAAAAGGAACATGAACAATAATCCACTGGACATAAGAAACAGTTTCTTTGTTTTTGTTATACTTACAATAGCCTCTTTGCATACTTTAATAGCCTCATCTATTATTTCATCAATATTATTTTTAACTTCATTTCGTTTATCTTTTATATTGGTAGATTTTATGTTGATTTCCAATGAAACAGCATTGTGGTCTGAATAAGAAAATTGTTTACCAGGTACTCTGTCATTCAAAGGATTTCCAAAATTGATGACTTCAGCCTGAAAACATTTATGCATTAAAAATATATATTTAAAAATATGTTTAATAGTTTTTAATATTACATAGAACATTAATACCTCATATGCAGGCCCAACATGAAAAAGGATGTGGTCGATCCTCTTTCCATCTGGACACAATTTTATCAAGTTAGGATCAGAGTAACTGTTATTGACTGTATCACAGGTCCCTGCTGCTTTTGGTATCATTGGATTGTTAAGCACAGAATCCAGGCTATAGGGATCTATTAGAGATGGCAACTCAGTAACAAGCCTGAAAAAAATTAAGCCATTACAGGAAGCCTGTAAGATGTGAAACATTGAAAATATTTTTGTAGAAAAAAGGGATGGTGATACAGACACATACTCAATAAAATTTAAACTAATATACTCTTATAGATATATGTAATAAATTTGTTATAAATACTTGAAGGATAAGTCGCCGGGCGCTGCATTCAAGTCTCCGGCTAGTATAGAAACATCAGCTGGGGATGTAGTTATGTTAACAAATTCTGCAGTGGAATATGCCTGTAAAACTCTATGTGCTAAGTAAATGTCATCCACATTATACTCTGCATGCAGCTGCAATAAATGACAAATATTGTTATTATTGTTACATCCACAGTTTGTTAGGAAAATTAAAACTTACTATTAAAATATTGAATACGAAATATGGGTTTTGAATTGAAATAAAAATTGGGTTTATGTAATAAATTGTAATGGGTTTGTCCTGGGGTACTTCATGGACATGAACTTACATGCGTGCAATATACATTTATCAATTTATCCTTATACTTGATGCGACATAAACCAACACCTTTGCCTCCAAACCAGTCCCCATGGTGGATTTTATGAATATAGCCATTAAGAGGCCATTGGTGGAAGAACACATCTTGAATCAGCCACTTTGAAAAAACACATAGGCCTGAACCTAGAACACCACTGAAAACAAAATAAGTGTATAATAAGTAGAAAAATAGTATGTACACGTAAAAAAAAAAAGGAATTTCTTTAAAAATAGGTAGAAGTAGGTTGAGTACATTGAGTTTTTAGGCTACTACAAAATTAAATTAGGCTATTTAAATTAAATTTCACATAAGCTAATTGCAAATATTTTTTAATGTGGTTTAGCTTAACATACAGCAATAAGGTACCTGTAAAAATAATGTGAGTAAGGGAGGATGTTCTGTAAATGCTCTTTTAAAAATAAGTAATCTTTTTCACTCCAAACTTCCTGCAGACAAACAATAGTATGAGAACTTTTCTCCAAGTAGTTGGCTATTGCTTGCATTCTTTCAACACGGTTTTTAGACACTACAGGTATACCCCTAAAACAATTTCATAATAAAATACTCACATGGAAGAATATGAGAGTTACGGACAACTAAATCGATAATAAAGAACTTACCAGCAATTTAGTGTGAAAATATTCAGTGTGAAGTGTGTCATGACTAGTACAAATATAACGTTTTGTTAAAAAATAAGATTAGCTGAAAACTAATAAAGTACAATACGAGTCAGTGATTTTTATATTTTTTAATCAGCTACCCAAGAACTAGGTATTTAGTTATTTGTTTCATAGGTTTAATTAGGTTTACTTGTATGTTTCAACTTTAAATCATCACTACACTAACTTATTGAATTAGTTGCTCTTTGACGTAAACTAAGTATAAGTTGGTAAAAACCATTCATACAATCCAATGATAGCTATTTGTGAGTTGTAATAACTTTAAGTTTTGATTAAAACATTTAGAATAAATCTCATTGATCTATGTACATACATACACCAGGATAGGACCTATTCTATTTAAATGTTTTTACACTTTTTACTCGGACAGCTGATGTTACTGACAGCTTGTCTAACTGACACCGACACGACGCCAACCAATTCATTCTCAAAACAAAACAAAACCACAGACTAAATACCGCACTACAAAACTCACTAGGCTTGGTACGGTACGTAGACATGTCGTCGGCACCATACGAAAATAAAGGTCGTTTGGTCTGTATATTTGAGAAATAAGGTAAAAAAAGTGTAATGCCTAATTTTATTTCGCAATTTTTACATTATGTGGAAGATCATTACAACTATTAGTGATCATTCAATTATAATTTCTTTGGTAGCAGGAAATGCGGTCTCAGAATCACTAGCTTCCGGTTTAGTCTCTAGCCCCGACAATTTAAGAGCAGCTATGAATTTGAAGGAGTTTTTATCCTTTCTAAAATTGCGACCCGTTTCTAATGTTTTTGGGATTCTTTTTTTTCTTTTCTTGTTGCTGTGCATTTTAATATAATGTCTTTGCAGTGTGGCCTGAAATTAATAACCGTAGCGTTAAAGATCAATTCAAGTCTTCAGAGACTTATTAAAAACTTTTTCATGTCATATTTGGTATTAAAAATATTACTAAGTTTTAGCGCCTGCAACTTTATACGGGCCACTGCTGGGCATGGGCCTCTCTGTTCCAATGCGGATTTTTCGACAAGGGTACGTGCCTGATTTTGTCATTGGCGAATTTATAAAGTAGAATATTCAAATTTTGTCGCCAGTAGGTTATAGGCTATTAAACGTGTTACGTGCAAGTAGGATTGATAGCAATGAACAATACCAGCTGGTCTATAAGCACTTCATTATTTGGTGACAAAATAATTGAGACAGTAAAAATTTCACCTTTGAGCAAAGTTCGGCCCCACAAATTGTACATTCATGAGTAATCCTCACATGTTTCATTACAATATGCTGTTTTAAATTGCTGTTCCTTGAATAACGCCTGTAATCAAATAAAATATAATTTGACACAAATAATATTTAATTGAATGTATTTTTACTTATGTACATGAACAGAATAAAAACATTAGCACAAGTCATGAAGATACAAGACTGCAAAAGTCAAAAGGAGTCTTAATTTTCTAGGACATAAAAAGGGTTAGATTTAATCATTAAAACTGACCTTTCACAGTTATCGAAAGGACATTGAAATAACCTGACCAAAACTTGTAAATGTGTTTTGACATGACGTGCAATATGAGTTTTCTTCTTAAATTTTTTTCCACAATCATCACATATATATTCTGGAAGGGAACGGAACAATTAAATTAATATTTACAAGCAGTTATTTTTTAAGTTACCAATACATGTATTGGTAACACAATAAGTTGTCAAATTCTAAAATGCCATAATTTAATAATATGATCAGATGCTTGATGATATTGTAGACTAATTTAAAATTATTTATTTATTAAGATAATACTATAAATGTCAGTATAACAAACCTTTTGCAGTATGATTAATTTTCTTATGTTTTACATATTGAGACCAGCAAACAAATTTCAGAGAACATAATTCACAATCATATGATTTATGGTTTTTCATATGTTTTTTTTTCTCATATAGACTTATGAAATCTGCTGGACATATATCACACCTGCAACAAATATTTTATAATAAAGACATTACATACATTGTAGTTATAATGCAGATAAAAAAAATAAGTAACTTACTTAAATCCCTTTATACCGTTATGTTGGAACATGTGTGCAGTTAACTGATTTTTCTTCTTAAACTTTCTATTGCATATATCACATAAAAATGCACTCAGAATGTTTATGTGATCTCTTTTAATATGTCTCTTTAGGTTTTGGCGGTTTGCATAGGTCTTCATGCATTCAGGGCAACTGAAAATGTTTATTATGCAGAAGACTTAAAATTAAAACAATAAACTTTTATGATTTAAAAAACATAATTTTTTTTAAAATATCAATTCTAATTAATATTATTAATGGTTTATGTTATTATACCTGTAAATTATGTCACTTGTATTTTTTTTATGAACACTGTTAATGTGCCGATTTAAATGGCTCTTACTTGTGTATGATTTGGCACATTTTTCTTCTGTGCACACAAATGGTTTCTGAAACATACAAATTAGGCTAAGTAGATAGTTACAGTTACTTACGTTAACCATTACACTAATCAGGTTATAAAATAAATTAATTTTCAAATAATTTAGTCTTCCGTCTCATATAGTAGTAGCAAAATATTTTTATGCGTTTCTATACAATTTACCAAGAAAACATTTAGCAAAACTTACAATTTCACTGTGGAATAGACTATGCTGTTGTAACCTGTATGGTCTATTGAACTCCGAACTGCAACCGTCAAATGAACAGACATACATTTTCTTCTCAAGATTTTCCATATTGGCTTATCTATGCTATTTGTAGTCCGATTGTAAAATTACTTATGTAGTTTTCCCATAGTATACTTAGCTTTACTTACTTTAATTTTTAGGTTAGGATAGGACAGACAGTAAGTAAACCTATTAACCTAAAAGATCTTATTAAATTGTCAGTTCAGTATTACTGACACTGACAATTTGAATTTTGAATTTGTTAGTTGAGTTGACTGATGGCTGACAGACTGCTGCTGACTGAACCTCTTGTCTTGTTAGTTGTCTTTAAGTAGAAGTTTTAAGTGACAACATGAAGTGTGGTACAACGTGTACCAGAGCGTACCACACAAGCGTAGACAGAGAATATAGAAAATAGACTGCACAACAATTAAAACATAATGAAAATATAAACTCCTATCGAAGAATTCTTCTTAGTCTGTGGTCAGAAGTTGAAGAGAGTACTAAGCAAAGTAGAGGAAATAAGAAAAAATATAAAAAAATTATCAAGTATGTATCTACTATCTACCTACATACA
>DWQK01003235.1:0-11830 GCA_018231225.1 Noctuana stator | reverse complement strand
ATGTAATAAAAACGTTTATTATATTGTACTCACGTGAAGTTCGATACCTACCCCAGTGCATGAATGCTCGATTTTACGACGACATTGACCTGTTCTGATGTCAACTACACAGTAATTCGTTCATTACCTTCATTAAATTTATTATACGCTTTTAGTGATACGATGAATTCACATATTTACAATATGAGCAAGCAGATCGTTAGACAAATGAAATAATTCTCTAAAACTCGAGAGCGTGACTTGGATTTGTTCTGTCAAAGTTGTTAAAAGGTAAAGTAACCTTGCAATTTTCATCCAATTTGTATGTGATAACTGTTAATTTCATAAAATAATAAAATGATAAGAATCTATTTATCTTCAGACTTACCTTGAGGTAGGTACCAGCAACAAAACTATTTAAATTAAAAAAACTTTTTTAAAACTAAAGTTTAAAATTTAAACTTTTTTTGGGGATTAAGCCTACTAATCTACTAAAACCACTAGGATATGCTACAAAGATTAAAAAGGTTTCTAACATAATTTGATAATTATAAGCATATTATCTCCTATTGTAGGTACGTAACTACTATTAAAGTACACATAGGTAACTAACTTGGAACTGGCTGCACTTGACATGCAATGCAGTTTACGAGGCTAACAGTCACCTACGCGTATCTAATTCCCATACAATGCACGGTGGGATGAACCAAGACTTCCCGTATCTTGGTCTAGGAACACTAGTGCGATAGTTTCAAAGGGGAACGGGCGCGCAGCGATCGCGCCGCGGAATCACAGAAAATACTATGCACCCTAGACGTATCCGCCATCTTTACGAGATCAATGTAAAAATTTTGTTCTAAAAAAGTTGCGAGCAAACCTATAAGATAGCGCTAGTATCTTTGTAATAAGTCAATTTGTACTGAAGTGTGTCTCACATAACGTAGATTTTTGATATCGAACGCGCGCGCTTTATAAAAATTCTTTTTTATTATTTTTACAAAACGCGCCAGAAGAAGTTTAACTTTAACGTCTATTTCCTATTCTACGTTCCATAATAGTTAAGTAAGCTTAAGAATAAATAGAAATGAGATTCTTTAGAAAAACGTCAAAGCAAGTACTTTCTCGGTTTAATGATTTGAGTAATAATTCACTTTTGGTGGGTTATGTAATAAATTTCCCACGGCTAACAAAAGCTTCGCTCTGAGCACTGCTATTCTATCTAGAAGCTAGTTTCTCCTATAATCGCGATTATGCGACTGCATCGCTAAACCCCGGTTTCTGAAAGACTAATCAAAACTTATTCAACAAACGGCTTTTCCCAATACACAATCTATCTTCGATTTGACATAATTTAAGGATTAGAAAACTGCATGAAAATAAAAAATAATGTTTAACGAGTGAGGTCATGGCACCACATGGGATTCACTCTGTCGACACACACAAAACACATTTATTAGATTTAATTCAATATTTAAACTTCTGCCTTTTGCCATAATCGTATCATAGTTGTAACCATACAATTTTAACTACCAAGTTAAAAGAGATTACTAGGGGCCCAAGCCATTAAAACGACTATAAAAAAACAAAAAATATTAGATACATTTCATAAGAAATTATCGACAGAGTTTGTTAATAGCAAGCACAATTAAGAGATAGATTAACTTATCGAAGTTCTTTGGCTTAACCCAAATAGTAGACAAAACACATCTGCTAGAAAAATAAATAGTTCAATTATAGATTAGGGTGACTCAAGCGCCTGGTGATCCGTATGTCACCAGACATTTTTTGTGTAGATGCGACATGCAGCAGATGGCGTTTATGAACTTGACCGCTTAAGTGACTATTTCATTTGCCCTTACAGACGTGAACAACATTAATATCATTAATAACGTAATAGCAGTATAAAAGCAACTAGGCTTAAAGTTTTCTACACGAGTAGTTTTCGACCACGACCATAATCTTTCCATTAGTAAAGATCCCATCAGACAAAACTTTTGATTTTAACTATCTAATTTATTAAAATTCAATAACTTTTGTAAATCAACAATTACACGGCAACATGTGTTTAATAAAAATGGATTAGGTATGGCTAAAAAAATATAACAGTAATAGGTAATAGTAGACAAAATACTGCATTCCCTATAGATGGACTAGGTCAAGTACAAAGTACATACTAATGTACTCGTCCCTACTGCGACCTAATCTATCCTGGTGGGTGATAGTTTTAAATTGGTACGAAATGATGACAAATGATCCCTAATTGAGCAAACGTAATAATATTGGGGCACATGGCCAAATCACTAGGGAATGCGTGCTATCTTTACGATTGACGATGACAACACCACTTATGCATCCATTTAATACTCGTAAATAAATTGAAATGAGTGCTACATTAGATGATAGAGTTAAAATAACAAATTGACTGAAATACAAGTAGTGTGAGTTAAGGGTCATGTGATTGAACGATTCATTAAATTAAAATGTGTACCTACTAGGAAACAGCAAAATAATTTAGCAGAAATATCATATTATGCAGATTATTGAGGACCATAAATTTTCAGAAACAAAATCATGTGAAGAAAGATAAAAGAATTCCTTAAAATTACAGTTTTGATCACAAAGAAACTACTGTTTTATTGTCGGTTAACATTACTGAGTAATCGAAAAAGTCGAAGTTGGAAAGATTTGTGTTGAGGCTACTGTAATGTAATCAACGTTTTAGTGGGGTTTTTTATAGTATAGAATTAATAAAAAGGGTCTGGAGATAAAAAGGGTCGAGCAATGGTAATGGTCAGGGATAGATTTTTATTACCCAGTAATATTAGTAAGTAGTAAGTAGATGTTATCTGCCCAAACATATTTCAACATACTCATTCATATGTTAAGGAATTCATATGTTATTTTCTTTTACGACTACTGAGTATTTAGGACATGGCTGATATCATAATAAAAAAGAACTTTCGTATTACAAATCTAAATATCTTTCGGTTGTTAATTTTAATTCTTGAGATATCTGTAATGTTTAAACGGCCACAAATTCAATAAATCATAAGCAATGACGCTATTAAATTACTTTCCTAATTAACAAATAAAAGTAGTATCCATTGTTAAACAGAAAGACTGTGCACTTGCATATTTTGCTAAATCTTTATGCACGTCTTCTATAGAATCCAAGTCACTTTTATTACCGGTCACACGTTTGGTCTACGCTAATAAAACTTGCGTTTGAAGTAACGATAATGGCGTACACTTGCACTTTCTATACCAGCTTTCTTTTTTCTATGCAGTTTTATTCTTTACTCTATTCTTAACTGGAATTTGGAAAAACCCTATGAAACTCAATAGACATTCACTGTTTTATTTCATTTAAATCTATATGAATACCATATACTTACCAAAAAATAACTTCAATAAGTATCGAGTAATGTCTTTATTACATTATTCAAAGTGATATTTAATTTAATATTCACGTGATTTCAAAGGAGTGCCGAGTTTTTTTCTGCCGGCTTTTTTCTCCCGGCCTACCTTAGCCAAAAGAGCGCCTAAAGCTGATGTGCCTTATTATTGAACTTGCATTATACATGTACCTTATGATGAATACAAAATTTTGACTTTGACTTTGACATTTTTGTAGTAGCGAAACGAATACTGAGATAACTTATGTCCATACATACGCAGGTAAATATTTCTATAGGATTGGTTAATACGACCCCAATGCAGATAGGATAAACAAACCAGGATATTCTGCGCCAAGCCTGCGCCATACCTACTTACATTTATGGGGGCAAACATAGACCAAACTGTAGCAAAGCCCGTTCAAACCGTAAAATTGTTAAAGCAAAGCAAAGTATGCCTACATTGTTCGAATTACATTTGTTTCAGTTTTCAATTTTATCACATTGGCCTACTTTTATTTGAAATTAATCTTAAAGCAAAAAGAAAATACAAATATCACTGATCTAAAATACACGATCATAATTAGGGTGGCTCAAGGAAGTATTTTACTCGTAGGTCGATACAAGTACCTACATATTTACTTTATGTGAATTTGTACTACACTTTATAAATTCTGGTAAATTAAGAGATTTATTTTATTTAAACCAAGTCACAGTGTTCAGATAATTTTTATTAAGAAATCGTTTCTTCTAGTAAGTATCTCTTCCTTTGCAATGATAACTTTTAAGGTCGCATCGTATCGTAATGTCAATCAAATAGGGTACTAATAATAATTGATAAACACAATATCTATTGTTAATAGTAAGTGGTATTGTAACATCAGTTCATTATTTACTGCTCGGAAGTTTCAAGTTATGATTCGCGCTGACCTTTCCGTTCTGATAAGATAGTCAAATTACACAATTGCTACCTAATTATACAAGAACTGAATGAGATAATAATAATGAAAGAAAGTTGGATGTACACGTATATTATTAAGGGACCGAGATTTTTAACAAACAATAATTAACCGATGTTAAAATTGAAATAAATTAAATGTAAATAAGGACAAACCTTTGTATTTTACTACGAGTATAACGTACCTAATATACGTATCGCACTGAGATAGGTAGAAAAAACAATTATCGGTTTGTCTGATTGCATCTTCAAAAATAATTTCTAAAAGCACGTTTATAGAATACATTACCCAACATTACTCTCATTATTTGCTTGCCTTTAACATTTTTGAAGAAAAACAACGTAAAGATTAAGATAAGGTATGAAGATTTATTTCGATTATTCGATAAAATATTCTACGATTTGCGCGAAAATACCTTTTTATTGATTCTGTCAGTCTGTTGCGCAACATCGATACGGCTAGTTACCTAATTGTTATTTCGTTCATATACAGTTTTTCCTAAAAACCAACATTACTCTAATTCCTACAAACAAACACCATAAGCTACCAAACAAAACGATAAATGAGGAATTTCTACTGCAAACATCGACATTACACAAGTACAGAACACGCTCCGAACCGTGCAAATACCATCACACAAAGCTTAATGTGATTATTTCCGATTAACTTGAATCAAATGTGACCACGGCTTTTTGTACCCACGACAATCCGATTATGATACCGTTAAAAAGTACCGTTAGCAAAAGGTATTTCGATTTATCCAAACTGTGCACTCTGAATTACAGCAAAGCGTTGATCTTATCGATAAAGCCGCCGTTTTTATACCATCATTGTCTTCCATCTGAACGATATCAATCTAAATGACAACACAAGTACCTAAAATAGTAGAAGTTTAAAATTGTCCAACGATTATTCAGTCACGGACGTTTAGTCAATCGACTTACTTGGTATCATTTGAATCACAAATTACATAATAATTAGAATTGTTTCTTAGACTTTAAAAGGAAAGGTTAATGACATTAATGACGAAGCATAGCTGAAGCAAGTATAGGTAAATAAGAGATTATGTCTTCTAATTTATAATAGACAATTTTATCAGTTACACATGTAGCTTTTAAGACATTTCTGAAGCTCTTGCTATTGAGATAGTTGAAAAGTACTAGTAGTACTTCACGTAGTACTTCACTAGTGGTCAATTTGCTAACATTACAATATTTCGAATCGTCCTTTAGACTAGAGGTTATGGGTATTGGGCTGGAATGACCGGTATGATCATGGCAAAGTGGTGCCTCTCTCTAACAATGACCGCATTCAAATTAAAATAGGGGATAAGCTATAAAATATTCATAATTTACTACACAATAAGATTTATCGAATCAATAGATAGGTCCCTCGATAAATATGAATGTGTAATAAACATATTATGTATTGTTCCTGGCTATAACCCTCAAAACTGTGAACTGATTTACGAATATCCCTTAATAATAGTCATTCCAGATTGAAAAAAAAAAATTTTGCTATTTACTGTTTCAAATATTAAGATTTTTGTTAATATGGTACTGATAATGAATATCTTACCACAACAGTAATCGTAATTTACCTTTTTCTGTGTATTGCACGATCTTATTTATGCATCTGGGATTCTTAAAACAATCGGCAATATCAAATAAAGATATTTGTCTCATCAATCACTTAAAATTATTATGAAATTCTTAACGTATTTGCGTATCTTACATAAATCTTATTTCATTTAATTTAAAAACGATGTAAGAAAAGACATCTGGAGATACAAGTGATGAAATGATATTCCTGGTTTTAAGTATCATAATAAAGTATCTACATACGAGTATGTACCTAATAAAATTACATTTTAAGGTAAAAGAGATTAAACTAGTCATACTTGATATACTTATAGGTAATGTTAAAATACTTATTGAAGTTAATAAATATAATACTGAAATCAAATATAAAATATACTAAAGAAGGTGTACGATTCATTTCGTATTGATAAGGATCTAATAATTCATAAAGCTACGTCGCAAATCTTCCGATTAAGCGTTCAAAGCTTTTGATTTTCGTCTTCTCATTGCTTTTAATTTTATACCACGCCCGTCATTGTTGGCAACAAAAAATACATCGGATCGGGTACAAAAAATAATACTTATTACTTAACAAAAAGTATCGAGTTATGAGATAGATAGCTGGATACTTCATTTGTTATGATTATGAGCTACTGAAAAGAAAAGGTTACTAAGAAATACCTTGCGTGTTACTAATACAATTTTTTATTTTATGAAGAAACTTAATTATGTTTAAAAGCATGTAGCTTTGGTATAATAGAGATCTTTCATGAAGCCAAGAATACGTTATTTTTGTACATTGGAAAATACTGAAGACGGAACGACTTACATTCAGTCAGTAAACGACTGCGCAGTAATAAAATCATTCGATATCGACAACTCTAAGATTAATGAGCGACTAACAAAGGGTACATTGACTGACAATTGGCAGATCCCCGCTTACAACGAAATAAACTCGATCGTAAATTCTACCCCATATAACGATTTTACTGCTCCACTAATAAATAAACTTATCCGATTGTGGGGCATGTAGTCCAGAGCCAAAAAAGCTGTATTGAATTCAGTAATAACTATATTACTTTCGATGCGAGCGTACGCTTAAAGCATATATACTATTTGTTGTCGTGTCTAATACAACGAGGTAAAATCTGTACAATTGGCGACGGCGGATAAACGAAGCTAACCCGATATTAACGAGTGCAATGATTGAATCCCTCTATGACAGATGGTATGCACAATAGTCTATACGACGCGTTATTGTTAGTCCAGTTTTTGATCGGATATTGAATTGGGGGCATTTTTGCGTATTCATGCCGTTAAGTTCGGAATTTTTTTACCAGTAACTATGGATTTACGATTATAGCTGTTATTGATTGTTCGATCGACATGCGTAAATAATTGCTTGCAAAAAATAATAATATGCGTATTTGACCCGCGGTTGCTGTTGATAAATGAATCGCCGAAATAACAAACAGCGGTGAATGGATATGTTTATTAACAAAGAATCATAATAAGCATAAGGTACATTCCAAATTGTATTGCGATGACTCTTTGAAATTTGATTGAATAAGATTGAGTATTACAATAAAGTCCTTTTAATGATATATAGACAGTGTGGCAAACCGACCTCTTTTTTAGTTTTAAATAAATAAAATAACGCTTCACACTCACACCCCCACACTAGGATTCCCTGTGTCGTGGGTACTATGGACACACACAAAGACAAATACACAAACACCCAGACCGGTAACAGAAATCTTAAGTCATTGTGTATAAAACGTTTAGGAAAATAGAATTCTGCTATTCGAACACTTCGAACCCCAGAGACAAACCCAACAAATCAAAGATAATGAAAAACGGTGTATCAGACTCAATCAGGTATGAGTTACAGGTACATGGTGCAACTGCACCGACTTCGTTTTTAATATAAAAGATAGAGAAAGTAGATCCGTATGAATTGAAGCGAAAAATATGTGAACGTTACGTGCCCACCATACAAGGAATCCATCTTTTTTTACTTTCATTTGTTTTTTTATAGAACTGCTAGAACTAATTTCTGCGATTGCGACGAAGCCGCACTAGCTCGGGTTCCATTCTGTTATAACTGCGAGCATCTTTTCTCGAGGTATAATACCCAATATTATAATTCGCAATGATAACGCTGTACAGTATAGAGACCTTATGAAGACTTTAATAAATCACTTCGCCGTTTGTCCATTCTCAGGTTTGAGAGTGGGACGTCTGTCCGCAATGAATCACGCAGTGTCCTCGCCCACGGGCATATTTACCTCTCAAAGTGCTCGTGCTTCATATTTTCTCAATTAATTTATAGAGATATCAACTTTATTGACTGATTGATAAAGCTCACGTCGTCCGCAGGTCAGTACTCGCGTCGAGGTCGACCATTGCACTTAGTAATCCAGATAATTTTTGAATTAATTACAACGGAAATTAATGTGATTTAGCTACTACTTTTTGGGCCATTTCTATCTCTATGCCTATTCATAAATTTTTTTCAATATAATTTACATTAGAGCTCATCATGTTCATGATGATCTGTCAATATAAGTATGTACCTATTCTAAATAGTAACCTAATAACAAATCTTGAAATCTAAGCACTTTAAGCTTAGAAAGCAAATGTGGCGACAAATTGCTCTCAAATCATGGGCAATATAAGAAACGTGTGCACTTTCACTGTCATTGATCTCGTTGACGGATACAATAATGTCACCAACAATCTACTATAGATTACACTTTCTATGGTATTCAAGCCAATGTGTACGTATTGTGCTTCTCAAGATAAGTTTTCTGCTACTACTAAAAAACTAATTTTCAACTTGTAAAAATGTTGGAGATATGAAATAAAATAGTAGTTATCACTCATTTAATATAAGATGAAGAAAATTACACAATTAACACAAAACTTTTTTAAAATTCACTTTTTTGATTCACACATTGAGCATTCATATGCGAATGGCAATAGAAAATGAATCGTATGGCTAACGAACCGATAGGTGATCTATAGGGACCCATATCATAGTTGATAGTTGAAGTCGATTTCATTCCATTTTGCGAAATTGCCAACAATGAATGAAAGTAGTAGGACCATTCATTGTCACACACACGGAAGATCCATTATCAAAATAGCCTTTGTTCACAGTTATGAATGATAAACCCATTGTTTAATGGTGATGTTTTTATTACTCGTAATTGGCGATATTTTTTTAATTAATTAATTTCTTATTTCGATATTTTTTTTTTAAGAATGATTCAACAGTAAGTGCGAACGTTAATGTAGGTCGAATAATTTGGAATCGTTTGAAAAAAAATCTATATTATTTGAACTCGAAGACTTTTTAATCAGAAATTGTTGAGTTCAAAAAATTGAAATTACGTGAAAAAATCCTTTCTATTAAAGTCGCCATGAACCAAACACTTAAAACACGAGATATATACAGGTCAAAATGAAAAAACTTTCATTAGAACATGCCGTGCCACGGAAGGTAGATTGACAGCGGATATTTTTTCTGCGAAAGCAAATGGTCATACATGCTCGTTATGTTGAATGATTAGTCAATTAACATTTTCCACGCTAGATACCTAGTTATTATAATATATTTGCTGAGGAGAGTGCAGATAACAAGAGCGTGAAATATGCGTCTATAAAGGCTAATTGTAAGGGAAAGTCATAGTCATCACGCCAACTCGTTACAATTTTGTTTTCTTCGATTGAATCCAAGCAAACGAGAATAAGCAACACCGTTCCGTGTTTATTGACATGTAAACTGTGGTTAGAAAATAAAAGTAGCTTTAAATTAATGTTTGGCTTCAACCCTTTTTATGTCCCACTGCTGGGCACGGGTCTCTCCCCACAACCGGGGAAGGCCTAGAGCATACTCCACAACGCTGCTCCAATGCGGATTGGTGGAGATTAATGTTTAATTAATGTTTACTTTTCTAATAATATCATATTGTGGATGACCCGGGTGGTGTAGTAGTCACCACGCGTTCTGTTCCCGGTCTGGGTGTTTGTGTATTTGTCTTTGTATGTGCCCATGGCATCCACGACAAAGGGAATCCTAATGTGGGGCTGTGAGTGTGAAGCGTTTATTTATTTTTATTATTTATTGTACGTAAATGTGTAAATGATGACTTTGTTCACATAACTATTAAATATTATCGTCTCTAACTACCAAATCCTTCTGATTCATAACCGGAACTAGTAGCATCTCACTCACATCAGCATAAGCTTAGCAGTAACTCAAAACTCTCGGCAAATCATTAACATTTCGGCTCTTTCATGTAAAGGAGCTGTCTCATAAATTATTCCAATTACGTGTTTCATATGGGATTCTCTCATAATTCTTCTAATTAACACGAGTACCGCAAATTGTGTTGTTAAAGAGAATGTTCATGTTATATGGGAAACTTTATTCAGCTTATTCGGTTTTTGGGTTAACATCTACAATTGAACATGTTTATGTTTCTATGAAGCTCATGTTTAAGGTCACTGGTGTGGGATTTTGCTCGAACAATTAATAAAGTGTCATAAAATTTAAGATGTTGTTTATTTTATTGTTGTATACTTATTTTTACTACAATAAAATTTAATCTTAGTTACCATTGAAACTTTCGTTAGATGATATGGTGACGCACACGTTTAGCTGTCACGTGAGCTCACTCCTCACTATCAGGCCAAAGTTTTACTGTAAACGAAATATTGTAACTACATACCTACTTGATTTTAAACGAGAAACGAGATTTTTTTTCTATGAGCCTTTATATTATGATAGTAAGAAAATATTTGACAGAGATTTCGACCTAAAAAAACTAAGGAACAAATTAGTTTGATGTCGTTTTTAGTTTTTTATTAATGACGTTAAAATTGGTACGTTTTTAGAGATAGACAAAAATCTAAGGTACCTACATGATGTTAATATAAGTAGTACTAACAACTATCTATCAAAAACTTTTAATTACTAACACCGAGTTTTGTTACGGATATAAATATAACAACTTAGTTGGGTCGTTGACTTATGAGAGCTAATCAATCAAGGGCTCGAAGTGTTTACATTAAGAGTATTGGTACGCTAATGGCGGGTATCTATAACACGAAGCAAGGGGCCGAAAAGCAAACACTCGATAGTCCTGAGAGCGAACAATTTGCTAGTGAGCACAGCTGTACCGCGTGCACATGCATATTCAAAGATCAGTCAGTTTCCATTTCGCGTGCGTAATCGGAAACAAGCCCAAACATCCATTTTGTTGACTGCCAATCAAAAATTACCTCTAACCCAAACAAGCAAGTTTCTAATTACATTGTAGTGGGAGCGGTAATGACTTATTCATTTCTAAATTACTCCAGCAAAGAGGAAGAGGTAGGCCGCAAATGGGAGAAAAAAGGCAACTGAATAAAGAACAGTACAGCACGCGTTAGACTGTGACGAAGTTATACAAGTAGTTCCAGGAAGAGTGGGACGGATATATGGCAAGAATGTGTTGACAGGTGCCGTAGAATGTTGGTTAGTAAGGTACCATGCCAAATTGACATCGTTGACGACACTTGGAAAGGAAGTGTTTTTTTTATTCCATTACTGATGTTTTTCATCTGGAAGTATCCTGAGCATAAATTATTGAAATTTTTTGATTGAAATGGAATTACGTTAATAACATCCTTGACTGCCTATTTTGAATGATTAATTAGTTACCTATTTATCCATACACATAATAACAACAACTTCAAATTGATTGCTTAAATTAAGCATGCAATTTAAATATCTATGATTAGTGTAATTAAATGATCAGATATTGGTATTTAAATTAAGTAAATAAGTCTTATTATTATTTACCTACTCAATTTCAATAATTTTTAAGCACAAGTAAATTGCCGTCGTATTTTTTGTATAAAAACAATT
>DWQK01003234.1:0-11833 GCA_018231225.1 Noctuana stator | reverse complement strand
AACAAAAGAAACCATTTGACCACAGAGTATGTTTAGGCAAATATATATATTTTTGATATGTCAATGTCAGTACTCTATGTCTTTGTCAAAATGAATATAAAAGAAATATGTGTGTGTGAAATACATGGTAGTGTGGGTAATGTTTTATTTATTGATTTAATGTACTTTGTAAGAATTATTATTGAAAAATATTAGCGTTCTGCACTTCTCCAGCACAAACTATAAGTGTGCCAAATTTTATGCTCCTGCGTCCGCGCAATTTTCGTAAAAAGGGGTCCAAAGTTTTGGCAATATTGTATCAAATATTGTATTATTGTAGCAAATATACAAAGTAAAGCATATTGGATATATTCAGAAGTTCTATGCGTACCTAAGTCTTGTTTTATATTTGACAGGCAAAATAAGTTCTTTAAGACTTACATTTCTGTATTCTTTCTTTTTTCTTTCTCCTCTAATTTTTGTTCTCATTACTCGCTTTTTCTCTGGTATGTCCTATATATCAAATATATATCTAGTGTATAGAGTGAATTGACACCGGGAATTCGCTCCGAAACTCGTGTATTGAATTGACGCGACAAACGCGGCTAGGGCGTCGACGAGCAAATCCGAATTCCAATCACGCCGTTGAATAGGATTATTTCGTCATACAGGGCGCCTCGCCGGGAGATCAAGCTGTGTGACGACCCTGTGTAGTTACTATATAATAAAACCAATGCCGTACATTTGTATGGATGTCCTTCATGTAAAGAGATTAGCTTTATTTTTCCAGTTGTTGTTTAATAATAATATACACTCTGTGTTGTTTTGTTCAGAGTGTATAAGCTCTTTCTGGTAACTGCTAGTTATAAGTTCCGGTTGTTAATAAAGGAAGGAATATACTAGGAGAAAATGTGAGAAGTTTTATGGGTCCATTGCAAATACACAACACACAACAAACAATTCAACAATATAGTCTATAGATTAATAATTGACAAATCACAATCACAGATTAAATAACAAAAAATATATTTTATGAGCACCATACCAATGCAGTAATAAAATATTAAGCACATAATATTGGAAACCTTACAAGTAATAAATTATATGCTACGAAAGAAAAAGTGTGTTATTTAAGGATTCATGCTTAGAATTATCTGCGAAATTAATAAGGAAAACATGATGAGTTGTTTACATTATAATAAGTACTCTCTTATTACATACTCCTTCAATCAATGCTCTGAATGTCAATAAATGTAATCTAATATGGATAAGGAATTGGAGCGGGATTGATTCCTCTCAAATATTCATTACACGTGTTCCACTGGTAATTCTATACGTGGATTTTCGGGAATATAATACGAGTCAATTAAGTGAGTATTAATTTTGCTATATTTCCTTCTATTTACGTAAATAAATATTAACAGGAGACAAGCTCTGTTAAGGTGTCAGGGTAATTACTACTGCCACGCCATTTTTACTCTGAAGAAATTTTTTTTCGGAAGCAAGTTGTAGTTGCTGGGAGACATTTTACTAAATATTATGATACTATACGAAGCGACTATCGTAGTTCGCACGAGTACCAATATATCTACGATATAATACTGCCATACGCTCCTAAAAATATTTTCCTTGCCAGTAAATTCTAGTACAAATTTGTTTAATATGACTAAATAGCATTTCAGGTTCTGTATCCATGTTAGTCAGAGCCAAATTAACTAACACGTGTGCGCAACAGGCTTGAAGTGACTTCTGAGTTATGAGGTGAGTACTGTAGCACTACAGAATTTATTCTGATTTTATGTTTCCCTCGCTTGTGCGAAAGGAGTCCCCATCCTGAGGGAATATACGTATCTGTGACAAATGTAAATGTGGACTCACTTTATTGAATAAAAACAAATGTATTGGATTAAATAATATTTATGGGTGCACGTATCTTTTGTATAGTGTATTTTTATAAAGTAAAACAACATGCGAATAAGTTTAAAATAATGCCAAGGAAATGTCGCTCCGTTAGTGGAAAGGACAGAGTAGGTACATTTAATATCTGTTTGCATAAAGAGCACCTTTATTCTATTTCATTTTACGTAATTTTAAAATGATGGGAATATTGGAATAATATCGTGTTATAGTTATTAGCGATATGAAGATTCCTTCGTAGCTCGAGCCCAATGCCTTCCCGGGATTAGTTGCTAGCGGAACGCGCAAACAATGCGAGTAACTACTTTATTGCACGCTTATAACTTGTAATCACGGAAGAAAGAGACTAGTACCTAAATGGAAATGCCCCATATCTATTTCACGCGAAGCTTATATAAGGGATTTTTATCAAATGTGACTCAATTTTCATTGGCTGATCGTCGTGAAGTTGTGACAAAATATAACGATGATATCTGATTAAAGGGAAAAATGAGTATTATTTCAATTCGACCAATCTTATAATATAATGTCCTTTTGATTTAAGACTTAAGATATAAGATAAAATGCCGTCATTTGCCATGCTTGTACTGTATTACAAGACTATAAGACCATTTCCTGTCTCATATGCCATTCTCTGTGTTTTAGCTTGTAACTATGTTTGCTGTAATAACGGCTTATAGTTTTAGTAGGCTGGTCCCTTTATTATAGGACAGGGTTGTCAACCTTTTTAGCAATTATATGTTTAATGTGTGTTTAGTTCTGGACTCGGTATGTGGGTCCGACGCAACTAAGGCTAAGAATTTGGGATGTTTGCAATTCCTAACTATAAAATCTTTGGTGAGTCCCTAATTACTGATATGTTTTAAAACGACTGCAGCACTAGGTCCTGTCACTGATTAATATTGAATTGATTCAAACATCCCAGTGACGACGGATTCTACTATATAATACATATCTATAAATAGAAGATGCATGACTGATTTTTTTAATTAGAGGAATATAGTACAAAGACAATATAGACATAATAACGTAATAAAGATACACAAATTTTTTTTTTATTAAATAGACGGATATCAACAAACCCAAAGAACATTAATAGGATCCATATGCCCCGGGAGAAGATTGCACCGTCATAGCTTTATCCAGGATTAGTAGCTACAGCAGCAATTTCAACTTTATTATCCTTGTATTAAGTTGTAAAATACAGCAGCACATTGTATCTACGGTTTATGGTTTAAGTAGCACATAAAATTTTATTACCAGATGTGTCTATCTATATTTACGTAGATATGTCTATTCTTGAGTAACTAATTAGATATTTATACTGTGTCATTTTAGCCAACTTCGAAAAGGAGGATGTAGAGATCTATTTTACTTTTGAATAATAATGTTATAGAATTTTGTAGGTGATGGAACTTGTATGGTTCGACCGGGGAAGTACCACCGCAGCACCCATGTCTGCCGTGAAGCAAATGCTGCAATTCAGTTGTGATTCAGTGGAAAGGTGCAGTTGCTGGCCACACTCACATGAGGCCACCGTCAGCCTCTGAGGTAGCAGCGCAACTACATGCGACCTCAGGCAGGACACGAGCCTGCTTGAGGTTGGATGTAGATGTCCATGGGCGGCAGCGACCACTTAACACTAGGTGGCCTGAATGCTCATCTGCTATTTCATATCATAAAAAAATTTACGAAAACATGGATACAACCATGTATAGTTCAAAAATGTTATTAAAAATAACAGTTAAATAATCTCATTACAAGCGAAAATGCATTAAATACCTTATCCCTCGACGACCGGCTACATGCAACTTATTAGCGAACTTTGTTTTACGAGTTAAGTTTTGGCACATGTAGAGTTGTGTAAGTAACAGCTGAAAATGATGCTTTAGTCGTACCAAAGCACCTAACTAATTCATATTTTATTTTAGGTATATGCACACTCTGAATATTGTTTTCTTTTTTTATATTGTTTTTTTATTAACAGCCAAAATATTAGAGTAATTATTATAACTCGCGTTACGAAAAGAAACCGACTTCAAAGTTGTCGCGAACGTACTGAAATTTAAGACTTATAAGATTTTCTTGTGGATTCCGTCGTCAGAATTGAACTAAACTAAAATTGAACCAAACGGGAAGCATTAGCTTTTAAATTAAAAAAAATATCATTCAAATCCGTTCAACCATTCGAAAGTAATGAGTAAACAAAAAAAAAATGGAAATGATATATTCCTCTTTTTTTTTTTGAAGTCGGTTATTAATTAGGTATAAATTTCTTTGCGTAACGTAGCAAGTAACAATAAACGAAACTAACAATAACTGTATTCGTAGTGCAACGCTATATTCCTAACATCAGGACTGTGCTGTGATGTTGTGACTGTGGCAACCGGAAACAGAGTGGCGTAGTTTCCCTCGCTGTGGGAAAGTTACCGTCAAACACGAGTCTACAGGTTTTGATAAACCTGTACCGTACATTTCCTTGCCTGGGTTTGACAGTAAATGTTACTTTTTAGTTAGATTTTCACATTGTTATAATGCAAGTTATAAATATATCCTTACAACTGCACGAGGCAGGTTATCCGTTGTATCGGAAGTAGTTCAGGGTGACACTATTATACGTAGTTACCAGACATATAGTCAGCGACAGGTCGAAAAGTTAATTTCCTAGTGCCGTGAAAGCAAAATTTCAAAACACATCAATTTTAAAGAAAAATTTAACCAACAAAACATCACTTTCATTTTATATTTAATGTAATTTTTATTGCAAGAAACATTGCGCTGTGTAGGCAGGTACTTAGGTACTATTATTATACTAGTATATATTTATTAACCGCAAGAATAGCGGCATCGTAATACTATAAATAAGAGCTTTCCGTTCAATGTAATGTGTTTGTGATGTACGGTAAAGTGGATTTGAATTGTGGTGTTTGTAACGTGTGGGAAGACCGGGAAGCTGAGATGTGATGTTATCGCTCTTTGAGTCGCGCGTCTAACGGAAGCCGCGGAACTCTGTAGACTTTATAGAGAAGACAGCGAGATACTGATCTATATTTGACAGTGTTTTCTAAATTATATATCACTACCGGTTCCTGAAAGGTAAATCACTATAGGTATCACCTTATTAACAGTCAAATCAATTTGCAACTGTATTTCTGTTCTTTAGTTTCTTACAGTAAGTCATAAGTAATTAATTAAAAAAATTAATGTGTCAAGTATTAGTTAGTCAAGAATATTGTGTACAAAATTATTAACTAAAAAAATCAAGTTCCTTGTTACAATTTTCGGTAATACAAGTATCTTTAGATAGAACCTCTGTTATCTTTAACGCTGTAAACAGTACCCAAGTCAAAGGAATATCGTACATAGTACATTGTTTTCCGACAATGGAGAACCTTACTCAGCACAAGTTGGCAGAAAATGCTGTTATTCTTCCCGGCGCGGCGGCTTGTGACTGACAGTTGAATAACAGTAATAATATAATGCTGGTACAACCTTGGTATTACCTATAATACGAGTATAATAACACTTACATATAGTATTTATATAGACAGAATTTTCTGAATCTCGAACGGACTCCAAGTTTTAGAAAATTCAATTTCATATAATATAAGTTAATTAAATTAAAAAGTCAAACGAAAGGAAATGAAATAAAAGTAGAGTCCAATATCATGTAATAGTATAGAGTAAGTTGTAACATAACATTGTAGTAGATTCAGTAGGTCGCTGTATAAACGAACATATTCTTACTTTATCCCTTCCCTGACCTTTGAACTGATGTCGTCTCGAGACATATTACAGGCAGTCGTAGCTAGAGGGAAATGGTTCGGAAGAAAAAACCCTAATAAATATGAAACTATATTCCAATAAAGATATTATAGGTGCCTCCTTAAGCAGCGTGTAAAAGTAGTTTATTTACTCAATGTAGATACATTTCAATTGAATTATTAAAAGATATCAAAAATATATTATTTTCTTTAATTAAATATACCTACTATTGTCTGTCTGATGCGATAAACTAAGAATACTGACTTATTTTAACTTTCTCTCAAAACCCGATTCAGAAAAGGAAGAAGAAAGAAATTATATTTATTAAAAAAAATAAAGGTCAATATTTTTATGAAATATCTATATTTTTATTTTAAATACAACACCATTGCCATTTTATATCAAGACTAATATATTTATAGCGCAGTATTTAAATGCTTTAGTGCAACAAATATCAAAGTCTAGGTGCTATATTTTCACCCATAATATTAAAAACATTTTCAATAACAGCGACTATTCGTATCTACAAGAGTTTAATATCACTTTAAATTTATATCAATCTTCTCTAAGTACGGTCTTCAGAATTAGACAATACTAATACCTCAATGAAACTGGAATTGATGTATCATCTCCATATTCCCTGTTGAATTGAACTAGTAAGCAGTAAGATAAGATACATGTATCGTATATCATGCCAAAGTTGTCTATTAATTTGTGTTCGCTGCCAACGGATGCTCTAATAGCCAGAGAAATTCCCGAAGTGTCGACCCGACCGAAATTGGCATTAGAACTAGTCTTATTCAATAAGTTTCATCTCTATAAATTAGGGGCTCTCATTCTTAATTATACTCGTAGTCTTAAGCTTTCCTTTGTTTTAATAAATAATAAACTTTCTTTATATAATTTACATTAAATTGTTATTACGTCCTACAATGTAAGTAAAGTGTTGTTGTAAAGTGTCATTTCATTAGTTTTCAGCATTGCGATAATTATGATTTAATGATTTGAATTGATCGCAATAATGTTTAGCTATTACGCGCTTTTTTAAACGACTTCTAATCATTTTGAAGACGTATTGTTGTCAATGAAATTAACTGAAGATTTCGTGGTCACGATTTGTAAAAAAAAAGTTAATTCGATTGAATCATATCTATCAATTTACGTCGGAACTCATTACTCAGTATTTATAACAAGCATTTGAAGCTATTAAAGGCGTGTCATTACATGTTTTCACTTTATATAGGTTCCTATAGGTACCGCACTAACTCGTACCAATGTACCTTCAACGCCCGGGGGATAAGCCACGCGTCTCTGGCGGAGAAGGGGTGCGCCAGACGACTTATTGCCGCAACTACAGTAAGTCGATAAGCTTAGTTCTGACTACGACAGCTCTGCACTAATTCTATCCTAAACATTTTATACTTATGCTTATGCATAATAATTTTGTTCATGCTTCATACGCTGCTTTGGACATGAATAATCTTGTTCACATTTCCTTGTTGTTACACAGTCCTTTATTCAATTAACTAAATAACTCAATTTTTTTATGGGCAAAGCATATGCGTCAATAACGCGCTTGTGTTCATGCCTTAGTTACTTCATTCTACTTCTTGCTAACTCTACAGCAAACTATATCAAATTACCACGTCATCATATCATTCATCACATCAACTGTTTTATTCGGAATTTTAAAAGTTGCTCGTGGAAATACGTTAGGGAGCGATTTTATGTCAGAGCCAAGCTGCCGCGGAGTTTATGACTTACGTGCTTACGTGTTCGTTTTCACTCGTGTAGGTACATTATAGTAATTACATATTCGGAATATATTAATATTTAGGGTAATGGATGCATGGATGCAAACTCTGTAAAACAGTCGCATCAACAGTCTGTCTGTTTATACGAATATTCATAAGTCTAGTAAAACTGTCATGAACTAAATGAGGTTGCATGAATTTGGTGCATTAAATTAAGTAATTTTAAGTCTAGTAAGTAAGTATTCACCGTCACTATAAGTAACAGGAAACATATATTCCAAGATCTTGGAATAATACGTAGGTACAGGTACTCGTATGTTAAAATGATAAAAAGAAAAATACTTAACTTTAGCAACTCTTATTCCCCTTGCTTACCTACTGTTGATAGTTTCTTTCTTACCTTTTTGTAGATTGGTTGTTTAGTTTTATTATTAGTAGTGTTGTGTGTAATTCTGCTTACTTATTAATTTCAATTTATGTGTAAACCCTTGCCTAACTTTTCTATTAAATGTTATTTTATGTATGTTTTGCTTACTTAGAAGAAATCTCTTTTTAAGTGATAATTAATAGCGATAATTATTAGCGATACTCTCTAAAATCGCTCATTATTTGTATATTTATGATTTACAAAGAATAAAGAACATTTATCTATATCTTCCAGAAATTAATTTAATTCCTATCTTAAACATTCATAAATATATTGTGCTAATTGAGGATGGTGACTTTGTATATTTCTTGTCACTCAAATTTTCTTTAGTAAGGTGGGTAGCAATAAAATTGAACGTGTACAGTTCCATTTAGGATATGAATACTGAATATTAACGGCACGTTTACAAAACAGTCCATATCCGTTCGGCGGTCGACTTATGTTACTTGTCATGTCACGTCTTCCCCGATGTTAACACGTGCAAGAATAATCCTCATTATTATAATAAGAAAAACTTTTGCAACACGCTACGTGACATTTCTGTACCTAACTTGAGAAATTGGAGGAGTATAGACTTCGTTCAAATAAGATCGTGTTTACATACTTAACAAGGATAAAAAAGTTTGAACGACGATTGACGATTTTAGCTTTGAAAACTCCAAGCTTTTTATGAGGCTATTCATTGGACATCTTACAAAATATACTTTTGTACTGTATGGCAATAAACGTGACAAATCACTGAGGAAAATAAAGTTTTTTAATAGTTTACATAATATACAAATGGTAAAGTGTGACACATTGATTCACATGCCTGCAACCCTTTCCATCACCCTTTGTCGAATAGTGTCAAACTTTAGTTTAACAATTCAAGGACTCTTGTATTCTTTAAGCTAACCTTTATATACATTTTACATACAAAGTCGAGATAGCTTTTGTCTATATTTTTCTATTTCAATACGATTCACTAGGAACGCCTAAAGAACTAAAGAAATTTATTCGTAGGTAGGTACCAGGATTTCATTAACGAAGGGGTATTGTTAGAGGAGCGATAGAGTGCAGTGGGCTCTTTCACAACAATTGAAATGGTAATTCGACCTCGGCGCCTGTTCTAATTGCCATGCAAATGTCAATGGTAGGGTTATCAAGACTTAAGCTCCGTGAAAAATTTTTGTTACTTAATAAACTAAAAGCTATTTTATATTGTGTGTTATAGACCTAGAAAGCCACTCAGGTATGATCACTCGTACCTGTATTATCTGACATCAGTTAAATACCATATAAACTCAAATGTTCACAGCCTTTTGTGGTTTAAAGCATAGATTTAGCAACAGGCACTTAATTGCAACTAGGTTGTATACAGTTCGACTTTACCATTCAAGTACACCATCAATCTTTTACATCTTTATCTTTATCTTCCGTAGTCAATATTGTAAGGTTTATAAGGACATGAATGATACTTGTGGTGCCAACCCTACAGTTTCGCGGTTTGAACCAGTTTCAAGCATGGCTTAGTACCAGTATTTGTAGCAATTGATGGCCGTATTTCAGGTGCTTCCTTGCGGTTGTTACCTACATGAGGATTAGTGACCTTACAGAGTAGTTAATTATTTAAGGGTTAGAGAAGATTTTGTACTTGATATTTTTATTTACTACCTATTGAGGTAGTAAATAAAAAGCTCTTATCTAGAGCGATAGTCTACTTAAAAGTCAGGAACATATTTGTATGCCGATGACGTATGAAATTAATAATTAGGTCTTATGTGTGTAGTGTTTTCAAAAGAGAAAATCTCTAACTTACCTATTTATGTTTAACATAGTTGCGTTGCGATTTCAGAAATAAATCTGCTGAACATTGTTGGCAACAACACACGTAACATAGTTTGAAAATGTTACAATGAACAAACGGGTTTTCTGTACAAACAAAAGGCACTGACAATACAAATAAACCGAGACAAGTCCTCCAAATGAATTTATCTTTTAAAACTAAAGTTGTGGTTTCTATCTGTATCTTTAACCTGTTATTTAGCCTAAAATTCTATCTTAAAATTGAAATGTTTTTAAACAATTTTCATTAATATTGTTTTTACCAAAATACTGAAAGCTAAAGTTGTAATACCGTCGTATTTTTTAAAGTTATTAAATTATCTGGTAAATAAGTTTATATTTTGCCTGACAGAGATAACATGTTATTTACATATTAATTGTCTTTTGTACGTCTAATTCTTCCCATATTATAGGGTCATATCAGTTTATCACATTCGGATCTTTGCGTGCGGCGCCAAACGACATCCATTCCTGGATATGGGACGCCATTACGGAGATATTAAATACATAATACGCTGTCATAATACCAACTCAGTCGTTGGAACCGAGCTATTTTCTTGATTATTTTTCTAGACATAAATACTTAAACGTTTAAATGTGGTTAAGACTTTTATTTGTAAATAGATAAAAGTTATATAATATAATCGTAATTTTTCTTAATGGACCATTCGAAATGATCACAATATTAATGACTTATGTCACTTATAAATGTAATGAACCCGTAATTATTGTAGTGACAGATTTGGGAATTAAGTAAATAAAGCGACAAAATATTTCTTACACTGTTTTATTTCCAAAGTTTGATACGTTTTATAATCATTGGTAACTTCAAATTATCACAAACAAAGTAATTATCATAAACGAAGTAATAATTTTTCTAGTTAAATAATAAGTAACTTAAGCGAACGAAAAAATTACCTCATGATAAGATTATTGTAACAAAACAACAAAATAAATTAGGAATAACTCAACAAAATTACACATTAATCACTGAAGCTCAAGTTGATTACCTTAAGTTAATTAATATATCATTTAAATTGACTAATATTTTATATCAAAAGATTACGTTTTTCTGCGTGGGAGTATTTAGTATCACAGTGATCGGCAAGTACATACAGCGTTTTGGTAAAAGTAGTGGGAAACTTACTAGAAAATATTTTTGGTATAGTTATACATAATAATTAAGTATAAATTGAATACAGAATATCATAAGAAACGATAGTTGATTGAGCTCATATGATATTTTTGTTCATTCAGTCTCGAAAATATGTATCTGAATATTGTGATATGCTTATTGGATAATTTAAAAGTTAAAGAAGTTATAGTGTGTACCTAATTCAGACAAAAGGTTGAGATCATTTTTGATATAGGTAGTCGATATAGCTTTAAGTATATAAGATACCTTATTAAAGTAATAAATTGTATAACGTGTATTTATCAAATTTAATTCAAGTTAAAATTGATAATTTTGATGGAAGGTGGTTTTTCTTAGAAAATATTGTCTTCAATAACTCGGATCAGATGCCGTGACAATATTATGATCCAGTCAAAATTTTTCCGATGCCGATGTTCGTAAAATACCACCTTACATTCTAACATCCATTGGTCTGAATCAGGCGATGAATTACTATCAAAAATTAGTTTACAATATTAAAATATAATTGACTAGCAACTAAACTGAAGCTTTGGTACACGCATTAATGTCACCGATACTCTTGACCCGTCTATGTCTCTTCTGTTTGATCGCAGTATCGTCCATGGACTTAGCGGGGAGTGGGGAACTCACTCTGTGGGCGTGATCTGCTTTCTGTCCGTGCCTGAAAATAGGAAGCGTATTAACAAAATATTGGAGAATAGGTACTGAAATGATGTCCTAATTCCGCTTTTAAATGAAAAACAAATTATATTTTTTAGGCTCATATTGTACAAATATTGGTACAAAAAGATTTAAAGAAAACGCTTAGTTCGCCATATCATCGTACTCGTATTGTAACTGTTAACAAATATGTGTACCTAAATGGTATACAAATATTATTTTTAATGTATGTATGTTGTGTATAATGTTTGTCGTTTTACAAAATGCTAAACTGAATACGCGACTTATTTTTTTCTATTCGTTTATAATAATACTAGCTGTACCACGCGGTTCCACCCGCGTTAAGAATAG